>JAHDVF020000455.1:0-57893 GCA_022606425.2 Lepidostoma basale | reverse complement strand
TGTGGTATAAAAATGATTGCTGAAAATAGAAATTATGGTATTAAACATTACGATTACAGCAAACAACACATTATTTCAAGCGTTGAAAATTCGTTGAAAAATTTACAAACCGATTATATTGATGTATTGCTATTGCACAGACCAAGCCCATTAATACAAACGGAAGTAGTTGCGGAGGCTATTTCAGAACTTAAAATTTCTGGTAAAATTGTGCATTTTGGTTTGTCTAATTTTACGCCTTCTCAAACAGATTTAATTCGAAAATATACTGCGGTTTCGCACAATCAAATTCAATTTTCGGCTACGCATTTGCAACCGATGCTTAACGGCGAATTAGATTATATGCAATTGCACAACATTAAACCTATGGCTTGGAATCCGTTAGGTTCTTTCTATAAAGAAGAAATTCCGCAAACGATTCGATTGAAAGAAGTATTGCAACAACTAACATTAAAGTATAATTTACCCGAAGATATTTTGCTTTTATCTTGGATTTTAAAACATCCTGCACAAATTAAACCTGTTGTAGGAACTACAAGTGTGGAACGCATTAAAACTTTGAAAAAGTTAGAAAATTTTGAACTGGAATTAGAAGATTGGTTTGCCATTTGGACAGAAAGTATCGGAACTAAAATTCCTTAAAATAGAACATCCATGAATAAAAATAGGTGTTCAAAAAAAATTTAAACCATTAAGATGTTAAGTTTCATTAAGTCTTAATGGAACTCCCCCTAATGACAAAATATCGAACCACTATAATTTATTTTCAATTAGTTATCTGTTTTTCAACCCTTTACAGGGCTCGAAACATTTTATGATTTATATTTGTTGCCGAATTTTCGGCAGGACTTTTTATGTTTTTTTATACTGAAAATGAAATTTTTAATAATGACTTTTTATTCATGAGAAATCATAACTCTTATCATACTGCTATCAAAACATCGTATTCTCTTGGTTTAGAATCTCAAATACTACCTGATACTTTTACAAATTCTATTCCTCGTTCGACAGTTTATGAGTGGAGAAATAATATTAACCCTGATCATTTTGTAGGTAGTGAGTTTGCTAATCAAATCGAAGTAGATCTTGAACAAGTGAAAATTCTTTTAGATAAGCGTCTAAAAAAATGAGAAACGCATTTGTTGCATTTGCTCGTTTATATTTTTCTATGCTCAATCTTATTGGCAAAAAGAACTTTGACAAACTCATTCTTCAAAACAAAGAAACTATCATTAATTTAGTTGATAATCTCCCTTCTGAAATTAATAATAAACTTGTTTGTCGATTTCTTAATATCTCTGAACATCAATTTAAAATTTGGAAAAGCATCCGAAAGTTTAAATGTTCAAAATCACTTATTGGCTATTGTAAAAAACGTTTCCCATTTCAAATCCCTCAAAAAGAACTTGATGTGCTTCAAAGTATGATGTCTCGAAAGTATTTCTCTTCTTGGAAAATTAGCTCGGTTTGGGGTTATGCTGTTAAACACGGTCATACTGCAATGTCTCGTACATCTTGGTATCGATATGCTAATAAATTCGGATTTTCTGAAAAACGAAAAACTGAAAAGAAAGCTCGTAAAAAAGAATCGGTTAAGGCTTCTAAACCTGATGAAATTTGGCACGCAGATATTACGGAATTTGTAACTGCTGACAATGTCAAATTTTATATTCATACCGTTCTTGATAATTTCTCACGAAAAGTATTAGCTTATACTCTTGCTCGTGATAAAAAAGCAAGAACTCGTCTTTTAAGTTTTAAAGAAGCTTTTCAAAATCTTGTTAAGCGAGATTTCACGCCTGAAGAAATTGACTTAATTGTTGATGGGGGTTCTGAAAATAATAACTTCCGTGTTCATAATTTTATTAGAAATTGTGAAGTAAAAATTCATAAAAAAATTGCACTCAAAGATGTTTGTTTTTCTAATGCCGTGATTGAAGGTAATAACAAAATTCTAAAACAATATCTTAGAAATTATGCCGAAATACATTCGAATCAACTCCCAAAAATAATAGAAAATTTTTTTAATGAATACAATGCTATTAAACCACATTATGTACATTGGACTCATACCCAAATGATGTGTATGAAAATCCTTTACTTGCCAATATAAAACCTGATCAAAAAGAACTTAACAAGCAACGATTACAGGATAATCGCATTTCTTGTTGTGCCATTTAACAAGGAAAATAATAGTTAACTAACTTTATTCTCCTAAATTTTCATTTTCAATATGTCAATGAACTTTTTCAAAGTGTTTTGTGTGAACAAAAATATCATTTTCATTTCTTTTTACAAAACCTAAATCTTCTTTTTTCTTTCTCACCCCTTTGTTTGAAAATTCGAACAAACTGTAAGGTAAACAAATTACGTTTTAATTACTTAATTACCCATCAATACTCATCTTACAACCTTTTTTATCTTTATTAACTTTTTTGACTTCATGGGAGCGAGCAAGATTTTAAAATACTGAAATATATTAAATTTAAACTAAAAAACCGTTGAAAAACGGATTCAAAAACCGTTATTTAACGGTAATAAATAAGTATTTTATTTTTAATCTTTGTAATTGTGTTTATATTGAAATTTAAAAATACAGAAGAGAAAGCAAAAAAATAAAAAATGTAGATAGCAAATAAAGAGTTTTTAAATATTTTTTTATTAAAAAACTGAAAATCAACAATTTTTTTTATAATATTAACTGACCTTGTTGTATTAAGGTCTTGAATCCGCCCCTAAATGAAGAAAAATAAAAACTTTGGATTATGATTTATACAGTTTTAAAAGACCTTAAAGAAAAGATGGAAAGTAAAATTAATATAAGTATTTATCTTAATTATTTACCAACTAAGGATATGGGGCATCAGATACAGGCTGACGGAATTTATATTACATTACTTAATATAAATGAAGAAGTTTCTGCAAAAGTTCCCTATTTTAATCATCAAAACAACCAAAAAAAATATAGTAAACAAAATACGCCTATAGCGTTGGATTTATATATTATGATTTCTGCTTATTATGCAGATTATACAGAAAGCTTAAAAGGAATTTCCAAAGCTATTCAATTTTTTGCAAATAAAAATGATTTCGCAAAAACAGACTTTAAATATAGTTTGAATCTGTATAATATTTCATTAGACCAAAACAATAACTTGTGGCAGGCGCTTTCTAGTAATGTATTGCCTCATGTTATTTATAAATTACGTACAGTAATTATTACACCCGAAATTAATGCTACTACTGAAGTAACAAGCGAAGTTACAGGAATAACACTAAAAACAACTGCACAATGAGTTATACAATAAAAACAAATGATGAACTTGCAAAGTTTTCTATAAAACAAAAAATAGAGTTTAAAGACAATACTCCTAATGAAATAATAATAATAACACCTCCTATACACCCCTTGATTGAAAGTAAACAACAGTTAAATACTCGAAACATTTTTATTAAAAATACCTCTACAGAATATATTTTTTATTCATCTCAAATAAAAAATGAATATGACGATGAATTTTTATATGCCACAAATTGCACTTTGTATTTTCAGTTTAAAAAACCAGATTTTAAATTTCCATTAGATAATATTAAAAAGATTGAATATAATATTAATGGAGTTACAGCTAAATTATCAGATAAAACATTTTTACCCTATTTTTCGTTTTTAAAAGAAAAAAATGATGATTTCAATTTTTCTATTCTCGCAGATGATAATACACATTATTTTAAAGAAACATTAGTGGCTCAAAAAAATACTTTTAACAATAAAAAATATGTTTCCACATCTATAGATTGTTCTTCCATGCCTTTAGGTTTTTGTACTATTGATAACGAAACTTGTTTTTTTGATAAATACCAAGAAATAAAACCCAATTGTATGATACTTAAGATGAAAATTATAAATTAAAACTAAAAAAACATGACATCATTTCAAACTCCAGGAGTTTATGTACAAGAAATTCCTTCCTTCCCACCTAGTGTGGCGGAGGTAAAATCAGCAATTCCAGCCTTTATAGGTTTTACCGAAAAAGTGAAATTTAATGAGATAAATTTACTTAATCAACCTACCAAGATTCAATCTATGCTAGAATTTTCACGGTTATATGGTGGGGCTGCTCCTTATAATATTGAAAATGTAACAATAGACTTAACTATTACTGAACAAAAAGCAAATGTAATAAATTTATATTATTTATATGATGCTTTACAGTTATATTTTATGAATGGAGGAGGGCCTTGTTATATTGTCTCTGTAGGAGAATATATTATTTACCCTGTTCTTCCTGCAGTTAAACATTTTGAAGATGCCTTAGACGCATTGGATTTGTATGACGAACCTACTATATATGTAATGCCAGATTCAGTTTTATTGAAAGATGATAATGATCTTGCTACAGTGCAACAAAAAGCATTAAGCAAATGTGCCACTTTAATGGATAGATTTTCTATTTTAGATATTAAACCTAATATAGATCCTTTAAAATCTGTAAAATCAGTGGAAACTTTCAGACAAAATATTGGAATGTCCTATCTTAGTTATGGTGCTACTTATACCCCTTGGTTAAGAACTACTTTGGAGAAAAAAATTACTGCAAAATCAATTGAAAATATTTTTGTAGAATTAAAAAAATTAGATGGTTCAATTTTAAATTTTGAAGTAAATAATAAAAGTTTAATGAATATTATTACGGATTATGAAAATTTAAATAAAGACTTTGATAAATTATCCGACGAAATAGAGAAAGTTTTAAAAATTGGAGTTAAACCCAAATCATTTAAAGAGGTATTTTCAAGTGAAGAAAATCCTTTTCATGATGATGGTGTTTTATTTAAAATTAATTCCATTTCTGGTTTTAAAGATAATGTAAATTTCAAAACTTTTTGGCAAAAAAATATTATTGATTTAATAAATAATATTCAAACACAATATAATCTTATTGAAATAAAAGAGATAGAAGATGATGAAGATGTTAATGAAATAGATGAAGTTAAAACAGCAGAAGCGAAAACAGATTTTCTAAAAAAAATATTACAAAATGGCACATTAAATCGTTTTGATGATTTATATGAATTTGTAAAATCTGGTTTACAACCCGTAATAGAGAGTTATGAAACTATTCTTATAGATAATGTTCCTTACTATAATAGTTTATTACAAATACTTAAAAATAAATTAACAGATTTACCTCCTTCGGCTGCAATGGCAGGATTATATTGTAAAACAGATACCGAAAGAGGCGTTTGGAAATCTCCGGCTAATATTTCTATATCTGGTGTAAGTGGTGTTACCCAATTATTTACCGCTCCAGAATTAGATGGATTAAATGTAGATCCTACAGCTGGAAAATCCGTAAATGTAATTCGTCCTATTGCAAGAATGGGGATAATGGTAATGGGAGGCAGAACCTTAGCAGGAAATAGCTTGGAATGGAGATATATAAATGTGAGAAGATTATTTATTTTCTTAGAAGAGAATCTAAAAAAAGCAACCGCATGGGCAGTTTTTGAGCCTAATGATAAAATGTTGTGGACTAGTATAAAAGCTCAAATAGATAATTATTTATTTGAATTATGGAGACAAGGTGCGCTTGCTGGTGCAAAACCAGAACACGCCTATCTTGTAAAATGTGGGCTAAACAGCACCATGACTCCACAAGATGTTTTAGAAGGTAAACTAATAGTAGAAATAAAAGTTGCGGCAGTACGCCCAGCAGAATTTGTTATCCTTAGATTTTCTCATCAATTACAAGTTTCTTAAAATTAATAACTTAAAAAATATAAATCATGCCAAGTAATATTCCTTTCCCAAAATCCCACTTCAGAGTTGATTGTGGTATGAGCAGTATCGGTTTTACAGAAGTATCCGGTCTTAACATGGAAGTTCAAGTTGTAGAATATAGAGTAGGTTCTAGCAAAGATTTTTCTATGCAAAAAATACCTGGTCTAAGAAAATTTGGAAATGTCTCTTTAAAAAGAGGAATGACTTCTTTAGATAATGAATTCTGGACGTGGATAAATACCGCTGCCTTAAATTCGGTTGAAAGAAGAAATGTAACGGTTACCATGCTAGATGACGAACATAACCCAGTGGTGGTGTGGAATCTTTTAAATGTTTTTCCTTTAAAAGTAGATTATGGTAGTTTAGATGCCAAGAGTAACGATGTGGCAATTAGTCAATTAGATATAGCAATAGAAGGTTTTAATGTAGAATTTGTGTAATTATGGCTTCTCCAATGCTCGGATTACATTTTATGGTTACATTTTTAGGACTTCCTGATTTAGTAGGAGGCATAGGTTTTAGTGAAGTTACGGGTTTAGGCACTAGCTTAGAAGTAGAATCACTTGAGGAAGGCGGAAACACCTCCTATACCTACCAATTGCCAAAAAGAACTAAAGGTGATAAACTTACATTAAAAAGAGCAAAATCAGATATTCCATTATCCCCTTTAATTGTATGGGCTGAAGCAGCACTTTATCAGTTTGAGTTTTTCCCATTAGAAGTTCAGGTGTTATTGCTTAATGAAAAGGCTATTCCTATAAAAGGTTGGTATTTTTCAAAAGCCATCCCTATTAAGATTGATTATTCTGGAATAAATGCCACAACTCAGTCTTTAGTTATAGAAACACTAGAATTAAATTACCAATTTTCAAGCCCAATAATACCTGGATAATTATGCCATTAGAAATACGAGAAATAGTAATAAAAGCAGTAGTAGAAAATAAAGTGAATGAAACGGTTTCTGCATCTAAAGAAGAAATAGCGGTTTCTAATGTAAATTTAGAACTACTACTTCAAGAGATAATTCGTAAACAAAAAAATATTTCAGAAAGATGAACCTTTTAGATAAATTTACAGGTAAAATACAGAAATTAACTTTTACAGCATATCCTGATGAAAAATATCTACCTGAAAATAAATTAGGAGAAGTTTTTACAGTACAGTTCAATCCAAAAACATTGAGTGCCGATTATGCGATTACTTATGAAGAACCGAAAGAACCTACTAAAAATGTAAGTTTTATAAAAGCCAAACCAGGAGATATTACCATAGAGTTTACTTTAGATGGCACAGGTATAGATTCAAGTGTTTTTAACGGATTCAAGAAAATAAATGTAGAAAATAGAGTAAAAGATTTTTTGAATTTATGCAAGGAATTAAATCCTGACAAACATGAGCCTCCTTATATTTTAATAAGTTATGGCAATTTACTTTTCAAAACCCGATTCAAATCTTGCAATATTACTTATACACTTTTCAGTAATGATGGTTCTCCTTTGCGAGCTATTATCAAGGCAACATTTCTCAACATAAAAAACAACCTTACTGATAGCAATTATAATGACCAAAGTTCACCAGACGTTACACACAAAAGAATAGTCCGAGAGCATCAAAATCTTATAACAATAGCTTATGAAATTTATGAACGTAATGACTTGTATATAGAAGTCGCCAAAGCCAATCAATTAGATACTTTTAGAAAAGTAGCCCAAGGAAATGATTTATACTTCCCTCCCATAAATAAATAAGGATATGAAAGCCCCAAACTCAAATATAAAATCTATAGCCGTCCCAAGTTTTAGTATCTTTAGCCAGGGCAAGGAGTTAGCCTCTGCAATGGTTACTTCTTTGATTATAGAGTTCGGATTTTCATCTTTGCCAAAAGCAGAAATTATATTAGCCGACGGAAGCCGACCTAAACAAGATTTTGAAGAATCTAGTAAAACAAATTGGCAAATAGGGGAAGAACTCGAAATAAAAATTGGTTATATGCAACAACATCAAACCGTTTTTAAAGGAATTATAATTAAACACAACATTCGTTCCTCTGGCAATCAAAATTCCACTCTAAATTTAGAATTAAGACATAATTATTATAGAAGTAGCATACAAAGAAAAAGTGCGGTACATATCAAGAAAAAAGACAGTGATATTATAGAAGATATATTAAGTAAATATACCTTTTCTAAAGATATTGTAGCTACTTCGCAAACACATGAGCAGATGATACAGTTCAACTGCTCCGACTGGGATTTTATCAATGTAAGAGCTGATGCTAATAACTTATTTGTATTGCCAAAAAATGATAATTTTATAGTAAAGAAAATAACAAGTGCAGAAACTGAAAAGTTTGAATTATCGTATGGTGTTTCTATAGAAAAAGTAGAGTTAGAAATCAATAATCGTGCTTGCTTTGAAACCTTCGATGCAGATACTTGGAACACAGAAGATCAAGCCATTACAAACGCTGAAGCAAATACACAAGTAAATGCTACACTAGGACAATTAGATGCTAAACAAATTGCATCTAAAAGCAAACATGATAAACTCACATTTAACGCTATAGGTACATTGCCAGATTTTGAAACCATACAAATTGTCAATCAAAACAAACAAATCGCTGAACTAGCAAAAGTTACAGGAAATATAAAATGTGTAGGAACTACTGAAGTAGAAATAGGAGATTGGATAAAATTAAGCGGTCTAGGTACACAATTTAATGGCAAAGCACTAATTACTGGTGTATTGCACGAATTATCAGCAGGCAGATGGTTTACAACATATCAAATAGGCATAAACGCAATCAAATACATCGACAGATTTCAAAATATAGTCGAGAAACCTGCATCAGGATTATTGCCCGCCATCCATGGATTACATATAGGTATTGTATCGAAAATAGTAAGCGATAACAACGATGAAAAAATTCTCGTAAAACTACCCAATGCTTCCAAAAGTGATGATGCTGTTTGGGCAAGATGTTCTCGGATAGATGCAGGAAAAGAAAGAGGTTTTATTTTTCGACCCGAAGTGGGCGATGAAGTTATTTTAGGATTCATAAATGATGACCCAAGACAAGCTATTATTCTAGGAAGTATGCACAGTACAAAAAATAAAACACCTAAAGAACTAAAGGCAGATGATAAAAATAAATTCAAAGGATTTGTGAGTAGAGAAAAACTAAAACTCATTTTTGATGATGATAAAAAAAATATTCTGATAGAAACTCCTTTAGCCAATATAGAATTAAATGATGAAAGTAAAAAAATAACCATAAAGAATGAAAAAAATAATATAGAATTGAGCGATGATGGTGTGAGCGTTACTTCCAAAAAAGACATTATTTTGAAAGCTGATGGAGATATAAAAATAGAAGGGAAAAATGTTTCTCTAAAAGCTAAAGCTAAATTAAGCGGAGAAGGAGCCTCTGGTACATCCATTAAATCTAATGGAGTTACCGAAGTAAAAGGAAGCATGGTCAATATAAATTGCTGATTAAAAATATAATAATAAAATTAAAAAAATAAGAGTATGTCATTTGCCTCAAGAATAACAGATACAACAAGTCATGGAGGAATCATTTCTGGACCAGGCTGTCCAACGGTAAACATTGGAGGAATGCCCGCTGCAATAGTAGGAGATTTACATACATGTGCATTACCTGTTACACCACCACACCCGCCAAGTCCTTTTGCAATGGGTAGTAAGTCAGTTTTTATTGGCGGAAAACCCGCTCTTAGAACCAATGATGTTTCGGGTTGTGGTGCGGCTATTGTCAAAGGATGTTTTACCGTAAAAATAGGATAATATGGAAAATTTTGAACATAACTTTTTAGGTACTGGATGGTTCTTTCCGCCCTCGTTTTCAAATGTGAACAATCAAGTAAAGATGGTTAGCAATGAAGAGGATATACAGAACAGCTTGGTAGTACTACTTTCTACTTTACCTAAAGAAAGAATAATGCAACCCGAGTTTGGTTGCAATCTATCCAATTTTTTATTTGAGCCTGTAAGTGTATCTCTCGCAACACAGATAAAAGACAGAATAGAGCAAGCAATCATACGCTTCGAGCCTAGAATAAGAGCTCTTTACATAGAAATAAATCTATATGAAGAAATGGAAGGCAAAATAGAGATAGATGTGCATTATGAAGTAAAAGCAACAAACTCTCGTTATAATTTGGTTTACCCATATTATTTACAAGAAGGAAGAAAAAACCCATAGAAATGAGCCTATCTATACAAATACAGCATCCACTTAAACGAAAAGGAACTTCACAAGAAGAAAGGTTTCCTGCTCCTTTGCAAGACAATTATATAAAATTGGATGAAAGAAGTATATTAGATTTGATTTCACAAACTGCAGAATTTAGCAGATATATTCAGTTTTATTCAAACAATGACAAATGTGTTTCTGGAACATGGCAGTCTTTTTTCGAGGAAATTTATGATTTCAACACACATCAATGCAAAATAAAATCGTTTGAAGAATTAGAAACCACAAGCAGCACAAGCCCACATCTTGCCTTATTTATTGCCTTTCTTAAACTTTTTGAAATTACTATCCAAAATCTCAACCAACTTACAGAAAAACATCTCTTATTTTTCTATGAAAAAATATTACAATTCAAACCTCTGACTATGGAGCCAGACAGAGTAATTGTTTTTGGTGAACTAAATACCGAAACAAATAATGTATTGGTTGATAAGAACCTCATGTTAAAAGCAGGAAAAGATACTAATGGACAAGAAAGATTTTATACAACCATAGAAGATACAATACTAAACAAAGCTCAAATAGAAGAAATTAAAAGTATTTGCTTTTACGAAAATAAAATTACACAAAGAGTACAAGCCAATTCTGAAGATGGCAAAGGAAAAGCAATTACCAAAACTCCAAAATCTTGGGATACATTTGGCGATACAGCAGATGAGCATGCTACATTAGGCTTTGCTATTTCATCTCCTTTATTTGTATTAGAAGAAGGTAATAGAACTATTACTTTTAAAAGTACATCATTATCTAAGTTATCTAATCTTAATGATTTTGAATGCTACATCACCACAGATAAAGATTGGACAAAAGCAGAAATCACTAATGGTAATCAGATTATATTAAGCGCTTTTCCGAAAACAGTAAATTATAATCTCCAAACACACGGCGGAAATTATACTACGGAATATCCTATTTTTAAGTTCCAATTAAAAGAGAATATTTCTTATCAAAAATATAGCACTTTACAAGTAGATTTTGAAATTACAATTGAGGTGACAGACATTAAGAACTTACGATTACAAAATGATTTAGGATCAATAGATAATAGTAAAGCTTTTTATCCTTTCGGAACCAATCCTCAAAACAATTCCGAGCTATTTATTGGTTACCCAAATGTATTTAATAGATATTTAGCTAGCAAAATTACACTAAATAATACTTCAGAATCTACCTTACAATATTTATCTAATAATGAATGGGAAGAAGATTTACCAAAATCTTTTGAAATAGCATTTGAAGAAGAATTTTCATCAACCACCAAAAACAATTATGCAAAACTTATTTATACAGGCAGTTATACTCGAGAAGCATATATTTCTAGCATTATCAATGCTGTAATAAAAAAAGATGTCAACAATGTGAGCATTCCACAAGATGAAATTCCAACTTGGAAAAACATTACACTAAACTATACTCAAAAATTCAAGATAACAGATAATGAAGTTTATTCATTCTTTCATATACATCCTTTTGGTATCGAAAAAAAGACAACTTTAGATACTTTTCTTCCAAAATATCCTACAGCAAGTTATCTACTCATCGGCATTTCCAATCTCAAATATGGTCAAACCGTTTCCGTACATTTTCAAATGCATGAAGGCAGCGGAAATCCTGAATTAGAATTACCAAAAGTGAAGTGGAATGCTGTAAGCAATAATGAGTTTAAAGAATTAGGAAAAATAGAAATTATAAAAGACACTACAGTCGGCTTTTCGCAATCGGGTATTATTCAGTTTGCACTAAAGCAAGATAAATTTGGTACAAATACCATCTTAGACAACAGTAAAGTTTGGTTAGCGGCTGTAGTTGATAAAAATTATGATGCAATTCCTCAGATGATTGCTATAAAAACACAAGCTTTTGAAGCAAAATATGATACTATAAATAACACCAAAACAGAAAAAATACTTGCAAATGAAATTACCAAATTTGAAATTCCAATATTTGGACTAAAAAACATTTTTCAACCCTATAATTCTTATGGAGGACGATTACAAGAAACATCAATTGCATTCAAAACCCGAGTAAGTGAACATTTACGCCATAAAGGGGTTGCCATCAATATTTTTGATTATGAAAGAATTGTATTACAAGCCTTTCCTAATCTATTTAAAGTAAAATGTATTTCACATACTAACCAAAACTCACAACTTGCACCAGGCAATGTTTCAATTATTGTATTGCCAAAATTAGATTTAGATGGTACACAAAACGATTTACAACCCAAGGTAAGCATAGGCGAAAGAGAGAAAATAAAAGCATTTTTAAGTAATAAAATTTCTCCCTTTATCAATTTAGAAGTTAGAAATCCAAATTATCAAACTATACAAGTTGAGGTAAATGTAACGTATCATCTACAATATTCTGATAAAGATTATTACAATCAAGTACTTAATCATCGTTTACAAAAACTCATTTCTCCTTGGCTAAACAACCATAAGCAGATTTCTTTTAATGAAGGATTGCAGGTCTCAAGAGTCATCAATTTCATAGAAGAACAAGAATTTGTAGATTATATCACATACTTTGCATTATATATGAATAATGAGCGAGTAGAAAATGAAGTCATTATAAATAATGAATCGGTTATTTTAACTTCAGTAGAAATTCATATTATAAAAAATGATGAACCATGTTAAAGATTGAAGAATATAAAATCCCATTACAGCCTAACCGATCCATTTCAGAAGATTATGAAAAATTAAAATCTTTGGGAATAGAATATATACAAAGAATTTCTAAAAAACTTTGGACAGATTTTAATCCGCATGATCCTGGTATTACAATTTTAGAACTACTTTGTTACGCTCTTACCGATTTAGGATATAGAACTAATTTACCCATAGAAGATATTTTAACAGAAAAAGACGATAATTCGCCTTTAAAAACAGATGCGTTTTTTACAGCAAAACAAATACTTACACACCATCCTCTCACGATACTTGATTATAGAAAAATAGTTTTAGACAATTTTCCTGAAATTCAAAATGTATGGTTTCTTCCTCAAAAAACACCTTATAAACCATCTATATATCTTTCTAAAAACAGAAAAAACCTTACGCTGCTTAAAACAGAATCTTTTAATAGTGAGGAAAAAATACTCCATGGATTGTATAATGTAAAAATAGAATTAAAAGAAGATATAAGTGCGAAAGAAATTATACCACAATTGCATGCGTTTTTAATGCAAAATCGTAATTTATGCGAAGATTTTATTTCTATAAATGTTATTAACTACGAGTATATAACCACTTGTTTAGATATAGATTTAGACGGAACACAACCGCCACTATATGTAAAAAAAGAAGTTTATAAGATTTTATACAATTATTGTACGCCTAATATTAATAGATATACCATACCACAATTACTGGAAAAAGGAAAATCTATAGAACAAATATTTGATGGAGCAATAGCAAAAAATTCCTTTTTTGACTCAGAAGAATTAGAAAATTTTGAAAAAAAAAATGTTCTTTATGTTTCGGACATCATTAATCTTTTAATGGATGTAAAAGGGATAAAGAATGTCAAAAAAATACATTTGAATTCTTATGGTTCATCCATAAACAATGAAATTGATACAAATCTGGAATTAAAAAAAGATGTAGAGTACTGTTTACATTTACATAATATAGAAAATGCTTTTAAATTTTTTATTGATACAGAAAATATAAAAGCCAATAAAATCAATTTTTATTATGATAGTCTGCCAGTTTATGTTGCAGATATAGTACCAAAAGAAGATATTATTTCTAAAGAACAAAATATCCCAAACTTTAAAAACGACTTACCTTTTCCTTTTGGAAAAAACAGAAATTTAGAAACCTATTATTCCATTCAAAATGAATTTCCTAATAATTATTACATTGGTAAACAAGGAATTCCCGACACACAAACTAATCAACGAAAAGCAGAAAGACTACAATTAAAAGGTTACTTATTACATTTTGAACAATTGATGACTGATTATTTAGCACAATTAAATAATGTAAAAAACTTACTCTCTTGGAATTCCAAAGCAGATTATAAAAGTTATTTTTATCAAACACTTAGCGAAGATGAAATTCTGGATTTAGAAAAACTAAAAGGTACTAACAAATTTGACAAACTTTTTGACGAAGATGTTTATAAAGACAACTATAATCAAGAAGTATTGCAAATAACCCCCGAAGAAAATTTTGAAAGAAGAAATCGATTTTTAAATCATCTTATAAGTAGATTTAATGACAGTTTTGTAGAGTTTAGCATTATTGAATTTTTCAAAAAAACAAATCAAACTTATGGAAAAACAAGCATTATTGCAGACAAAAAATCTTTTTTAAGAACCTATCCACGTTTAAGTGCTAATAGATTACAGGCAGTAAATTATACAAAAGAGATTTGGAACACATCTAATCTTTCAGGTTATGAAATGCGAGTGGCTAAAAAATTAGGATTAACTAATTTTATAAATTCTAATCCTGATTTAGTAATGGTACATTCTTTAGTACACCCTAAATTATCTTTAGAAGATTTAACGCTTAAAAATCCAATTACTTTATATGACAATTCTAAAGAACCTTTTGATAAGCAATTTGGTTTTCATTTAGTAGAACATCTTTTGTTAAGACCAAGGTTTGAAAACGATTACTTAATGAAAATATGTAATGATGAAGAAAACAAATTAATGGAATCTTGCCCTTGCCAAGACCCATATTCTTTTAGACTTACGGTTGTTTTTCCTGGTTGGTTGCCTATAACTCTAGAGATGGGATTTAGAGAGTATGTGGAAAAAGTTTTTAGAGAAGAACTTCCTGCACACATAGCATTAAAAATGTGTTGGATTTCGCCATTAAAAATGTTAGAATTTGAGCAAAATTATTTTGCATTTATGAAAGAATTGGAAACGAATGAAATAAATTATAATTCAAAAACGCTCTCAGACTTTATTAAAACAATAGAATCTTTAGAAAATGTTTATCCTCCATCACATCTTATAAATTGTGAAGATATTACATCAAAAGTAACAAAAGAGAATCCGTCTGTTTTAGGAAAAGTAGCTCTAAAATCAAAAATGAACTTTGAAGTTGAATGGATAGAATTTTCAGAACCTATTTGGAAAACTTATAAAAATCTACCTTTTGAAGAAATTAGTTTAAAATATGATACCTTAGAAACAGAGATAGAATGCGAAATATTATTATTTAAAAATAAAATAGCATTAGAATTATCTTTTAATATATTAGAAAACAATGCTTTAAATGTAATTTTAGGAAATCAACATTTTTCTGAAGGTGCCTTTACAAGAGATAAGCAAAACTGGAATGTGTTTTTTAACTTTAAATTAATTGATGCAAACACTAAAACATTTGATGAAATCTTTATAGAATGGAAATTTATTGACAAAGAAAATATTATAAACGTATTTATAAATAAGACAATAAAGTATGAAGTTTTATTGGACACAAAAACACTAAAAGAGGCTAATGATAATAATCTATTTTACTTTATTGTTAATAATATAGATAATAAAAAAGTTAACTTAGTAGTAAAATCTATTACAAAATCAAAAGTTTTAAAAAAACATGAACTAGAAAAACTTTGGCTTGAAAAGATTAATAATGTTAATGAAAACCTAGAGATTCCATTAGAAGAAATAAAGTTAGAAATTTTTGTAAAAAACTTTATCAACCAAATTCAGCAGAGTAAAATAAATCAGAAAAAAAAGTACACCACTAAAAATAAATAAATAATGGAAACAATTATTAATAAAATACCCGAATATAAAGCAAATCAAGTACTTACTGAAAAATCATTAAATGCTACATCAAGTTACTTAGAACAACAAGATCGATTATCAAGATTTGGTTTATCAAAAACTGGAATTATAGAAAATTTATATTATGAAGTAGATTGGAATGCCGATAAAACAAAAATAATTAAAATACGTATTAAAGAAGGTTTTGGTGTAAGTACCGATGGTTATTTTATGCCACATCATTATAAAGACTCTAAAGAATTAAAAGATGATTTTATACATTACACACACTTTAAACCTTATTCTTTTACTGAAAAAGATATAGAAAAAGAAAAAGATGCTTTTTTGAGTGAGTTAACTGTAGCACCTTTTTCATATCAAGATATTCCAAAAAACACCTATCCAGAATTACAATCTTTTGAATTACTTACAGAACAACAAGCATTATTAGAAAAAGACACATTAACATTGGATAATTTAAAAAAAACCAATTTAAAACTAACTTTATTTTTAGAGATAAGTAGTGAAAATTTAGATCATTGTTCACCTACTAGTTGTGATATAGGCGGAAATTTAAAAACTTATAAAACAGTTCCTTTATTGATATATGATGATAAAGATGATTTAATAAAACCTATAAATTGCAAAATTACACAAAAGAATTTTATTAGATTAAAGAGATTTTCCAATATTAACTTATTGCGTACTAATGATACTAAAAAAACAACTAACAAGACTTCATTAGATATTTTAATTACAGAATGGTCTCGACTAAATTACAAAAATCATCTTCATTTGTTAGAAAAGTTGCAGTCTATAAAAACCTGGAATGTACCTCTATCAATAGCTAAAAAATGGGAAGAAAGAAATATTGGATTATTAACAACCACAATTGATAGCTTCAAAAATTTTAGTCAATTTTATATTCCTAATTATTTTCCGTTAGAAACACCACACAGTAAATTTTTTCAGGATTATCCATACAATTATGGAAATATCGCTTTGAAAAGAAATAACAACATTCCCAAATGGACAAATAATTTCAAAGCTAAAGTATCAGATGCAAGATTTTTTTGGTTAAAAAATAAAAACCCTTCTGATACTGAAATATATGGTAGAAAATATTTTCAATACTATTATGATTTTTGTATAGATTTAGAACAAGCAATCAACGAATTTGTGATAAAATATAACGAATTTATTGCTGAAAATCACACAACTTATGATAATAGAATAAAAAGATTTTTAGTGTTAGGTCATATCAAAAAAAAACACCAAGACAAGTACAGATATTTTTCAATAGATAATTTTGCAAATGAGACTCATAGAAAAGAAAAAGACATTTTATTTAGACATTTTAATCGAATTTTTATTCTTATAGAAAAATTTGAAAAAGGATTTCCTGAAATAAAATATAAAACCGAAATTAAAATCATACCATCACGAGGCGGAAATTGTTTACTTGAAGAAAAAGCAATACCATTTTATTATAGACAAGATTTAGAGTTAGAGAAAAGTTGGATTGTAAATAATATACACAAACCGCTTAAAACAGATATTTATCAATACCGGGATTTGCAAGCACCATACACGCATTTTGCAAATAACATTCATTCCTACAATTTTTTTAGGATAGAAGGTGTAATAGGGCAAGAAATGAATACCATAATAAATAAATTTGATGTACTGAAAAAAGATTTTAATGTTCCTTTAAATTACCGTTTTAAGAATATTGACGATTTAGTAATTCCATATAACAACGATGAAGAATTGGGCTCATTAGTTACTGATAATCAGGGTTTAGAACATTTTGGAGGTGTAAACATTGGACATCGTTATGTATTATTATACCAAGAAGTAGGAGATAGGAATATTGTAATTGCAGATTTTCAAATTTAGAAAAAAAAAGACAAAATAAAACAAAAAATTTGGTAGAAAGAAAAAATAATTTTATATTAGCATTGTAAATATCAGAGATAAATAACCTTGTTTTTTTTAAGGTTTAAAAATAACAATATCCCTGTCCAAATTATTGTTCCGAAGTACAATCATATAAGTAGTAAGATAATTATTTCAAGGAAAATAGGAAAGCAAAGCAGAGTGTAGATAGTCGTTATACGAAAATCAAACAAGAAGTAAAGTGATCTTAACTAAGAAAAAAAATCAAACAAAAGTAAGAAAAGGGGCGAAAAAGGGCAGGATATTTTTTTATCTGCAAATTCCAATATTTTTTTCAACTACATAATTTTTCAATTAAGATTTAATTTTATACAGAATAATTATGACAATGCATACTATTGTATATAAACCTCTTACTAAAAAAGCACAAAGAAAACAAACCCCTTTTTTTGCAGAAAAAAAGAGTAAAAAAGCTAATTCTTTTACTTACAAAAAATTAGTGGATTTGGAAAAAGCAAAATCTAAAGTTAGAAAACATAAAACTGCTAACGATAAAAACAAAATTTTAAAAACCCAAATAGATAAAATTGATCAGGTTACTAATGTTCAAATAAGTCATGAAGATTCTACAAAAAAAGTAGCTGAAACTCAAAAATCTGTAATAATAAGCCCCGCTTTAGAAAAATCTAGTCAGTCTAAAGCAAATCAGGTACAAGATATGGCTGCCCAAAAACCAAGAAAATTTGATGCAAACAAATTTTCTCAGGACATTCTCAATAACATTAAAAAAGTAATTCCAAAAAACAAAACAGAACTAGAAAAAGATGGTACTTCTACTGAAAAAATGGGACAAGCACAACAAACCATTTCCAATTCATTAGAAACAGAAAAACAAAATGCAGGTGGAGAAATGGGAGCTTCAGTAACTGCCACACCCGATGCAGCATCTATTACACCTAAAGAAACAGCACCGCTACCTCCTGAAAATGTAGGTATTGCACCACAAATCCCTAATTCAGGGATTTCTCCAGATTTAAAAAAACCAAAAGATAATGATTTATCCCAAGAATCTAATAATATAGACAAACAATTAAAGGATAATAAAGTTACGGATCAACAGTTAAAAAACTCCAATGAACCCGCTTTTAAAAATTCAGTAGAAGAAAAAAATAATAGCCAAAAAAACGCAAAACAAACCCATAGTCAATACTTAAAATCGGCTAATCCCATTGCAAATACCTCTAAAACAACCAGTCAAAACCTCACTAAAAGTGGTTTGGCAAAAATGCACCAAGCAAGAAATTCAAATCTTAAAAATTTAGATAAAAGCAAAGAAAAAAACAAACAAAAAGAAGAAGAAATACGTAAAAAAGTAGCTTCTGATTTAGAACAAATCTATACTTCTACTAAAACCAAAGTAGAAACAAGGTTAAATGCACTTAATACCACTGTGAATTCAGTATTTGATGAAGCCTTAAAAGCTGCCAATAAAATATTTGAAGATAATGTACGCAGAAGAACAGATACCTCTATTTTTGAAGATATTGCTAACTGGGTAAGTGGAATATCTAAAGATACTGAAAAAGTATTTTTAGAAGAACAAGATAATTTTATTAATTTTCTAAAACCAATTGTTCAAAAAATAGGAACTTTTGTAGAAACAGAACTCACCGCTGCTACTCAAGAAATAGAAGAAGGAAAAAACCAAACTAAAAAATACTGGGAAAGCCAAGATAAAGATACTAAAAAAATTGCAGGAGACATTTATTCTTCTGCAAATGAAAAATATTCTGAACTAGAGAATAAAGTAGAAGAAGCAAATAATAGTTTAAAAGAAAGTATTACCACTAAATTTAATGAAGCTATATCAAAACTAGAAGAAACATTTGATAAAATAAAAGAAGAGAACAAGAATTTATTAGACAAGGCAATGGATGCGGTAGTAGGAGTAATACAAGCCATTATAGAAATGAAAAATCTATTGCTCACGGTTTTGAAAAAAGTAGCCGATGTGGTAGAAAAAATTGTTTTAGACCCCATAGGATTTTTAAAAAATTTATTAGATGCCATAATTTTAGGATTCAAAAACTTTGGAAAAAATGCCCTTCAACATCTTAAAACTGGTTTCTTTGAATGGCTGATGGGAAATATGCCTCCCTCTATAAAATTTCCTAAACAATGGGACTTAAAAGGAATATTTGAATTTGTAATGTCCGTTTTAGGACTCACATGGGATAATATAAAAGCTCGAGCAACCAAGATGTATGGAGCAACAATTGTAGCTGCATTAGAAACAGGTTTCGAAATATTTCAAATTATACGAAAAGAAGGCATAGGAGGGTTATGGAACTACATTAAGGAACAATTGGGTAATCTAAAAGAAAAAGTAATAGACGCTATACAAGCTATGCTCATAGAAAAGATAATTACGGCGGGTATTACTTGGGTTATTAGTCTGTTTAATCCTGCTTCTGCATTTATAAAAGCCTGTAAATTAATCTATGATGTCATTTCTTGGTTTGTAAACAATGCCAAAAGAATACTTGAACTTATTAATAGTATTGTAGATAGTATGGCTCTTATAGTAGCTGGAAAAATTGCCGGAGCAGCTTCTTTTGTAGAGAAATCCTTAGCAAAATTAGTGCCTATAACTATTGGTTTTTTAGCTGGATTATTAGGAATAGGAGATTTAAGTAAAAAAATACAAGCTATTTTAGACAAAATACAGGCACCTATAAACAAAGCCATAGATTGGGTATTAGCAAAAGCCGGAGCTGTGGTAAAAGGATTAATAAAGGCAGGAAAAGCAGGAGTAAACAAACTTATGCAATGGTTAGGATTTTCAGAACCTTTTAAAATAGGAAAAGAAAATCATACTCTTTTATTTAAAGATAAAAATGGAGATCCCGAATTTATCGTACAATCATACCCAACTAAATATCCAGACTTCATTAAGAAATTAAAATTCAAAGAAGAAAGCAAAAGAGAAACGGCTGAAATGTTAGGAAAGAGAGTTGATTCTAAATTAGAAAAATATAAAACAGAAAAAGAAGACGATAAAAGAAAAAAATGGGCAGATGGTTTAGTTAAAGACTTAAATAATATAGCTAAATTCATTGAAAAGCATTGTGAAATTGGAGAAGAGGAAATGAATGTTCCTAGCATCATTAGTTATAAAAGTACTAATAATAAAGGTTTAGGAAAAGGAATTGAAGCTAAACAGTTAACATTAAACAATATACAAGGACAAGAAACAGGAGAACAGGATGATAACGGAAGTTTAACTTCTGATTTTGAAACTATTAAAAAGAATAAAGGAAAATATGTAAGAGGTCATCTATTAAATGCAAAACTAGGAGGTTTAGTTAATAATACCAATTTAACTCCTATCACAAGAGCAACCAACAGGGAACATCTCAATTTTGTAGAAAAAGCAGCAAAAAAAATTGTAACAGGCAAAAAAAATTCTAGAGATAGTGAATCAACTAAAGGAATCATATATTATAAAGTTGATGCTATTTATGGAAACCACTCTCGCAATCTAAAAGGATTAAGTAAAGAAAAGCAAGAAATAGCAGATAAAGAACAAACACCAGGAATTATACCAATTGCATTAACAGTAACTCTTGAAAAATTAAAAATAGAGGATAAAAAAGTAGTCAAAGATTCAAGTTTTTCTCCTATCTCGGGAAGCATTATAAGTAGATTACCCGAAAATATAAATATTTAAATAACATTATGCCATTCCAAGCTCTAAAAAAATATATCATACAAAATCTTAAACCTTCTCATGAAGAAGAGCAAGAAGTTTTCAATTTCCAAAATTCTTTTTCGGAGTCTTTAGGTAGAGAAACCACACACGAGGAAGCCGTAATCTTATTATTAGCTTTAGTTCCACATATATTGCCCCATTTTTTTGATGAGGTTATTAAAGAAATTCATCCCAAAGGCGGCGAATTTCCAGAATTTGGAGGTGTGAGAGAAGGAAATCATCGAGGATTGCAACCTACAGGAGAAACTGTGCAATATATTTTAGCAAAAGATGAAATAAACTATCGATTGCAGATTCTTCAATTATTTAACAAAGACCATTGGTTTCATAAGTCTCAAATTCTTTATTTAGAAACGGTAAAAGAAGGAGAGCCAATTATGAGCGGAAGAATATTTCTTTCTCAAAATGCAGTTTCACTTTTGTTTTTTGGAGAAAGTATTTCACCAGAATTAAGTCTTAATTTTCCTGCTCAAAAAATTACCACAAAACTAGAATGGCAAGATCTTATTTTACCTGAAAAAACCAAAGAAAAAATAGATGAAATACTAGAATGGGAAAAAAATAAAAAAACAATTCTAAATGATTGGAATCAAAACAAGTTTATCAAAAATGGGTATCGGGCTTTGTTTTATGGACCATCTGGAACTGGTAAAACACTTACAGCATCTTTACTTGGAAAAGAATTGAGTAAAATTAAAAATAAAGAAATTGATGTATTCAGAGTTGATTTGTCCATGATTGTTTCTAAATTTATAGGAGAAACAGAAAAAAATCTTGAAAATTTATTCAAACAAGCTGAAAACAAAGAATGGATTTTATTTTTTGACGAAGGCGAACACTTCTTCAGCTCAAGAACAAGCGTACGAGACGCTCACGATAAATATGCAAATCAAGAAGTTTCCTATTTGTTACAAAGAATAGAAGAATATAATGGAATTATTATTGTTGCTACAAATTTAAAAACCAATATGGATAGCGCATTTGCTAGAAGATTTCAAACCATGATAGAATTCAAAAAACCAGATGCAAAAGAACGTAAACTCATCTGGGAAAACACGCTTCCTGGCGAAGATTTGGTTCAAAGAGAAGAAGATTTGGTAAACCAATTAATAGATTATCCAGTAACAGGTGGAAATATTTTAAATGCAATACAATACGCTTGTCTTAAAACAAGTATGCAAAAACCAGCTATCATTAACATAAAAAACTGTATAGAAGGTATTCGTAGAGAATTAGAAAAAGAAGGTAAAACATTATGAATCATCTTATACATAATCTTACATTAGAATTAAGTCTTGAAACACTAGAAAAAGACATAAAAATAATCCATAATGAATTAGTAGAAGATTATAAAGAACATATTGTTAATGCTTTGCATACTTTTTTTGACACACTACCTGTAGAAGATAATATCTGTATAGACAAAATCGAAATCCAAATTTCTTCTTTCAATAGTATAGAAGATTTAAAGGAGCAAATTAAAAATCAACTTCAAGAACAAATAAATAAATTAATTTTTAAACAAATAGAAACATCAAAACCATTCCATAAAAAAAGTGATTATTTGAACCAAAATACAACAAATAAAAATACTATAGATTGGTCGCTTGATTCTATACTGTTTTTCCTTAAAACAGGAGGTTTCCAATGGCAAATACAAGAAGAATTATTTTTTGAAATTACTAATCAAATGCAAATTCAAGAAATAATTTACCAAAATTTGCAAAGTAATTCTAATGAATTTTGGGCTAAAATATTTTGTGAAAGTCCAAATATTTTTTGGCGAATAACACACTATTTTCCTAATATTATATCGACTATAGAAGAAAAGATAAATAATTTTTTTGAGGAAAACAAAGCAATAGCAAAAATACTTTTTTCATTATTTATTCAAGATCAACGTGCATTATTTCATAAAAGTGAATATAAAAATTGGCATTATTTTTTTTCGCTTTTAGAAAAAACACTTCGTAAAGAGATAAAAGAACTCCATTTCATTAGTATTCTTATACTTTCTCTTTTAGAAAAAGATTTTAATATCACTATAGAAATGCTTAATAAGATTGAAAAAAAAGAGCCATTTTTATCTAAAATTCAATTAGAAATTATAATCCAATCAAATATTTTAAAACAATTAGGTTTTTTGAATAAAGATAAGACTAAAATAATTGGATTGACAAATAATCAAATATTTGGAGAAGATTTGGAAAATAAATTTTTAGAAAAACTTCCTGAAAACAGAAAACCAAATCAAACAATTATAAAACAAGATTTTAATATTTACAAAGAAATAAATATTAATCAAGATACATTAGAAAAATATCAAGAAAATATGGGTGTTATTTTTATGCACTCATTTTTTAATTCTATTTTTTGCCAACTTAAAATAGTGAAAGAAAATAAATTTTTATCTAGAAAAAAACAAATAAAAGCAATTCAGGTTTTACATTACATAACCACAAAAAAAGACGAAGCAACGGAATCTGAATTGTTTTTTTTGAAAATTTTATGTGGTTTTTCTACCGCAGACTTTATACTATTTAACCATAAATTAAGTCCAAAAGATAAAAGTGTATGTAATAAAACCATAAAACAATTTATTTCCGAATGGAAAATACTTAAAAACACGTCAGTAGAGACTGTTCGAGATGTTTTTTTAAAGAGAAAAGGCAAAATTACTTTTCAAGAAAACAACATAAAATTATATATAGAAAAATCAGGGTTTGATATATTATTAGAACAATACCCATGGAATTTAAGTATTATTAAACTACCTTGGCTTAAAAACCTTATTATAATCGAAAAGCTTTAGTTTAAAAAAGCTCCCCCTCTTAACAAAATATTGAACCACTATGGTTTATTTTCAACTAGTTGACTATTTTTCAACCTTTTACAGGTCTCGAAACATTTATTTTTTATGATTGGTTGCCGAAAATTCGGCAGATAAATTTTTAATTTTTGTTTGACTATAAAATGGATTTCTGATTATTATTTTTGCCAAATGAACAATTATAAATCATATCATTCAGCTATTAAATCTTCGTATGCTTTGGGAATTCAAAATCAAGTTTTGCCAGATTCTTTTTTAAAATCCATACCTCGTTCTACAACTCAGAATTGGAAAGAGATAAGTCCTGATAAATTTGTGGGAGGCGAATTTGCTTCTCAAATTGAAACTGATTTAGAAAAAGTAAAAACAATATTAGATGAGAGAGTTAAGAAACTAACAACCACTTTTTATTCTTTTTGCAGGTTGTATATTTCTATTATCGAATTTATCGGTAAGAAAAATTTTGAAAAAATCATTCTTCAGAATAAAGAATCTGTTATTGATTTAGTGAATAATCTTCCTGTTGAATTTAATCGTGATTTAGTTTGTAAATTTTTAAAAATAACGCCTCATCGATTCAAGATTTGGAACAAGCCAACAGAAAATCTTGTTGTAAGATATTGTAAGAAAAAATCAATTTTAAGGATAGATTTATCATTACGTTATCTTACTTCCATTTTATTTTATGTCAAAGAACTTTATTCCTTTTTAAAGGAACAAATATAAACGTTTTTTCGTTTTTGAGAAAGTCTGAAATTATTATTTGTTTCTCAAACCTATTGCCGAATATTCGTACTTGCTGATAATAAACAACTTACATTCTTAAAGGTTTAATTTTCAATAGCATACTCTAACCAATGTTTAGTTTTCTCTTTATGTTATTTCTTTGTATTCATTAGATGGAGCATCTTTGTATTCATTAGAGGGAGCCTTAGAAATGTGTCAAGTTTTTTTAGGAGATGACACGTTGTTGGATTTGGCATTTCCTTCAATTTTTACATTTGAGCTACATTAAAATTATATTTATCATCCTCTCTGGGGTCTTTAAAACCATCAAAACTATCAACTTTTTTAAATGTAAACTGAAAACCAAAATTTGCATTTGGATAATCTAACAATTGCTTTCTTTTGAAACCATTTATATCTATCAAATATTTTCCTTTTTCAATTTTAAATTTAAACGAACTAAATAATGTCTCCCCATCTAAAGTAGAATATGAATTATATTCTTTTGATTCACCTAAATAATTATCAACCTCAAATGTAAAAAGGTCTCCTGTAGATCCAATCCACAAAGAACTATCATTTCCTATTTCTAAATTAAAATCATCAATGTTAAATACTTTATCCCAATTTGAATCAAACTTATCTTCATTTCCAAATTTAATTATATATTCTATTGAGCTAATAGGTAATACAGGAAACCACACACCCTCTTCTATTGATTTTAAGTAAACTTCATGATTTTTTTGAAAATATTCTAACAACTTCTTACTCCTTATTTTATTTTGTTTTAAAAAAGTTATTAATTTATCTATTGATAATAAATAGATTCCGTAATTTGAAACATCCAGTTTTTTTTCTGTCATTTTATTAAATATTATATTATTTATTTACAAGGTATTTTATTGGTTTTAAATAACTCTTTGAGTTTAGCTAACGCTTCTTTAGGAGTTAAATTTTTATATAGTTTCTCATCTGTGCCTGGTATTTTCAAGAAACCTTTAGTTTCAATTCCATCATACGCTTTTGCTCCTTTATCGAAGAAATCATCTGCTGTTCCTGTAAATTTTGAACCATGATATGGCACTCCTTCATTAATAAGGTTAGTGTGCATCTCGCCATGTAAAGCTGCTGTTCCAACTCCATTGTCAGGATACCAAGCTATTGAGTTTGTTTGGGCTAATTCAGTTATTCCTAAATTATTTGCAACTGATCTTGGCATAAGATGATGTCCCATTCCGCTTCCTAATAAATCTGAATACCATCCAAAAACATCTACTCTGCTATTGATGTCTTTTACAAATCCATACATTGCCAATCCTCCTAATATTCCAATCGGGTCTTGAGAAATGTAAGTTCCAGTTTCGGGCGAGTAGTAACGGAAACGATTATAATACAACCCCGTTTCCACATCTTCATATTGCCCAAGTTGTCTAAATGGTATAAAAGAACGTTCGCCACGCAAGTTACGCAATTGTCCGTAAATGTCATAGTCGGTTTCCCAAACAATATTACCGCTTTCATTATAACATTGTATTGGTCTGCCAATGTAGTCGTTTATGATGCTGTATTTTTCTTCGCCTACAATTTTGGCACTAGGGGCAAAAGAGCCTTCTTCATAAACCCAAGTTATAAGGTTTTCAATAGGTTCTTTTTTGTCGTAAACTAAATCGTTATCTGTTACTTTTAGCTTTGGGCGTTGTTTTAAATCATATTTCCATTCATGCAACAAAACGTTGCCGTCCCAAAAATATCTATTAATTTCTTTTTTGGTTAGCTTGGCGGTGCGTCTGCCTAATGCATCGTATTCAAAGTGTATAAGTTCGCCATTGGGGTTTTGTACGCTTTCTAACATTCCATTAGCAAGCCAAGTGTAGGCTGTGTCGCCTTGTTGCCATTGTTGGTGTTCTTGTTGTTGTCGGTTTTCTTCTTCTTTATTGCCAATAAGTTTGTCCATCCAGTTGGCTGGTGGGGCAAAGGTTAATGGCTGGTTTATGTTGCGGGTGCTTTTTAAAATTAAATTGCCTTCGTTGTCATATTTATAAAAATGTTTGTCGTCTTGCAGTAATTTTCCTCCTTTGCCATATTTTCTATCGTCTTGGTCTCGGCTTTTGTAAAGGTTACCCACAGCATCTGGGGTTTTGTAAAAGGCATCAAATTTTACATACTCGCAGGCTAGGTTGCCAAACTCGTCGTATTTAAACACGGTGGGGTTTGCCGATAAAACATAGCAATATAAACAACTAAAAAGAGTTATTAAAAATTTCATTTTTTTGTGGTTTGGTTATTTGATATGCTATTTCTTTAATTGAAATTTCTCTTTATGTTCTTTCTTTGTATTCATTAGAGGGAGCATCATAGGACTCTATTTCTTAGTTTTTCTGTAAAATCATCTAATTCAATGTTTTTTTTATTCCCCAAATACGGTAAAAATTCTTTTAAATATTCGTTGCTAATAAAATCAATTTTAAAACCTTCAATTAATCTAATTTCTAAAAGAGCAATTATTTCAATAGGATAATATTGCCATTCTTCATGATTAAATGGCAGTGTTAAATCACTTTTACTATTTTTTATATGAAAATCTACTAATTGGTTTACCCAATTATTTACTTCATTTTCCTCAATAGAAAATAATTTTTCTACTGCCTCTTTATAACATGGCTCTGGTTGAATTTCTTTTATGAATTCATTAATTTGATTAGATAAATCTTTTTTTTCATAATAATTTGCAACATAAAAAGACAACCATATAATATTTGAATAACCAAACATCGTTTCCATCTTGCCTTTAAAACAGTTGTTTTCTTTTTCACTTTGTTGGTTATATTCTAGAAAATTTATAAACTGTTGTCCTATCAAATCAGTTTCTTCTGAAAAATAGGTTAATGAAAACATAAACATTAAACTCAAATCTGTACTCAAAACCGCTGTGGCGAACTTTTCATTTTTAAGATTTAAAATATTGTATAAAACAGAAAAATAATATGCATTTAATAGATAATTATATTGTTTATCATGTTTATACTTTAGGATAAAATCACATAAATAATATCCCTTTACAATGCTAAATATCGTAAGAATATCGAAATATTCAATTTTTTCTTCACCAAAAAGAACTACTTTGTGTTCGAATCTCTCTTTGCCCGTTTTTACATATTCTTGAAAAGAATCAATCGAAATAAAATCTTCATCATTGCTGTATGATTGATAAACCTTATTAAAATGCTTAAGGCAATTGCTTTTTAAAATATTCATTATTACCAAATTGAAGTTAAAACTGAATTTACTTTTCCATTATCTACAAATACATCAATAACACGTTTATCACCAATATTATTTAGCATATTTTTAGCTTCATTTCTTGTTAACCCAAAGTCTTTTATGTTATCTTTTCCTAAAATATCTTTAATAAAGAAATCTGAGTTCATTTGTCTATCAGATAAAGGAACTGCATTTCTATTTCCACTTGCTGTCTTCCCTAGTCCTGTTGTTTTCACTTCAAAGAAATCGAACTTTCCATCAGTTCTCATTCCTACCAAATCAATACCATGACCTGAATTATTTTGAACTGAAAAAACTTTTTTGTACTTGCCACTTCCTTCTAATTGCTCTTTTGCAAATTTCTCTCCCCATTCTCCTAATAAATTACAATCTAACCCAAAAATATCCACCCACCAATTACTATCATGCGTATAAGCATAAAAATTAGGATTATTTCCTGCCAATCCAATCGGGTCTTGGCTTATATACAAACCACTTTCTGGGTTATAATACCTAAACCTATTATAATACAACCCCGTTTCTACATCTTCATATTGCCCAAGTTGGCGGAAAGGTATAAAATCCTCCCCCAACCCCTCCGAAGGAGGGGAGCTAAAATTACGGAGTTTTCCGTAAATGTCATAATCGGTTTGCCAAACAATGTCGCCATTTTCATTATAACATTGTATGGGTCTGCCAATGTAATCGTTTATGATGCTGTATCTTTCTTCGCCTACAATTTTTGCACAAGGCACAAATGAGCCTTCTTCGTAAACCCAAGTAATTAGGTTTTCTATGGGTTCTTTTTTATCGTAAACTAAATCGTCGTCTATAACTTTTAGCTTTGGTCTTTCTTTTAAATTATAGTGCCATTCGTGAAGCAAAACGTTGCCGTCCCAAAAGTAACGAAAAATTTGAGATTGCTTCGTACCTCGCAATGACTGTACTAGCTTGGCGGTGCGTCTACCTAAGGCATCGTATTCAAAACGTATTAGTTCGTCATTGGGGCTTTGCACACTGGTGATTTATTATTCATTTTCCCAAGTAGAAATCCAATCTAAATATTCATTTGTATAATTTTCTGTATTCAATTCTTTTATCATTTCTTTTAACTTATTAATTTCAAATTCATATTCTGAAACAGAAAAAATTAAAAAAACATCTTTATTAAAGTTATTCAAGAAAAATTTTTCTTCTTTCAATTCGATTAAAACCTGTATACAAGTATCATAAAATTTGTTTTGAAATAGTTCAAACTCTTTCAAACTTTTTTCATTATTTTCATCTTCTTCTGATAATATTTTATTTAATGGTTTAAACAATGTTTCATTATTTAATAAATCAAAATCCCATTCATCTGGTTCAAATTTGCATAGCATACTATCTAAATCATCATAATCTTCTCTTGATTTCTGTAAGTAGTCTAAAGTGTTTGCAACAGGAAGTATTGTTTGACAATTCTCATCCGATAATAAACCAAATGCATATAAATTTTGTGTATTAGAAATTTTTAGAAAAGATGCTTTTGTTGCCTCTTTTAGTTCTATTTTAAATTTGTTAAAATCAATCATTATCATTTAATTATTTAAGATTAATAAAATATTCCTTTATTCATTTGCGTTGCTAAATCTTTCAAAGTTTCCGTTATGTTTTCACTTTTTGATAATTGCTCATATACATATTTAGCAGCTTTTTGTGTATGTGCACCTCCTCCATTTTGAGCTCTAGTAAAGTTACGTATATCATCATTAAGTCCAATTCCCTCTTTCTTAATAATGTCTTGTGATTTAGTTACATAATCTTTATATTCTTTTGACCATTTAGGAGGTGCTTTCTCTCTTACAATATGATGATCATGTGGATTTATTATTCCATCATCACTATATAATTTTTTCAACTTAGCCTTGTCTGCATTAGATAACATACATTTTTCCAACCCGAAAACATCTACTTCACTATTCGAATCAAATACATACCCATAAAAATTAGGATTATTCCCAGCCAATCCTATCGGGTCTTGGCTCAAATACAAACCACTATCAGGGTTATAATACCTAAATCTATTATAATAAAGCCCCGTTTCTACATCTTCATATTGCCCTAACTGGCGGAAAGGTACAAAATTTCTATCTCCTTTTAAATTTCTTAATTGCCCATAAATGTTATAATCGGTTTCCCATATAAGGCTTCCATCAGAAGAGTAGGCTTGTATTGGACGACCAATGTAATCGTTTATGATGCTGTGTCTTTCTTCTCCTACAATTTTTGCGCAAGGCACAAAAGAGCCTTCTTCGTACACCCATGTTATTAAATCTTGTATAGGTTCTTTTGCATTATAAGAAAGTTCACCTTCTTTGTCAATGGTAAGTTTTGGGCGTTGTTTTAATGGGTAATTCCATTCGTGGAGCAAAACGTTTCCATTCCAAAAATATCTATGTATTTGAGATTGCTTCGTGCCTCGCAATGACTGTACTAGTTTAGCGGTTCTGCGTCCTAATGCATCGTACTCAAAGCGTATGAGTTCACCGTTGGGGTTTTGTACGCTTTCTAACATTCCATTAGCAAGCCAAGTGTAGGCTGTGTCGCCTTGTTGCCACTGTTGGTGTTCTTGTTGTTGTCGGTTTTCTTCTTCTTTATTGCCAATAAGTTTGTCCATCCAGTTGGCTGGTGGGGCAAAGGTTAATGGCTGGTTTATGTTGCGGGTGCTTTTTAAAATTAAATTGCCTTCGTTGTCATATTTATAAAAATGTTTGTCGTCTTGCAATAGTTTGCCTCCTTTGCCATATTTTCTATCGTCTTGGTCTCGGCTTTTGTAAAGGTTGCCCACAGCATCGGGGGTTTTGTAAAAGGCATCAAATTTTACATACTCGCAGGCTAGGTTGCCAAACTCGTCGTATTTAAACACGGTGGGGTCTTGGCTCATGTGGGTTGCCACACTACTCAGCTGGTTGTTGGTACTCCAGTGGTAGTTGCGGTAGCCTGTGCGGCGGTTGTTGCTAAATATTTCTTGCTTTTCTATTTTTCCGCTGCTGGTGTATCGGGTTTCGGTGCGTAGTCCTCCTGTTACAAAGCGTTCTATTTCGCGCCCGGCATCGTCACGTTTTATGGTGGTTTGCCAGCTTTGTTGTTTTTCTAGTAGTTCGGCACTTTGGGCTTCTAGTTGTTGCAGGTTGCCATGGTGGTCGTATTGGGTGGTTATTTTTCCGCCCAAAGAGGTTTCTATGCTGGTGCGTTGCCCTAGCTGGTTGTAGGTTGCTGTTAGGGTTATTGCATTTTCTGGTGTGTCTAGGTGTTGCTTTTGGGTTTCTTTTATTACACGTCCGTTGGCATCTCGCTCTAGGTAGATGCTTACGTTTTGGTTGGTGGCTTCTACTAGTAGCCCGTTTTTGTTGTAGGAGTAGAGTTCCCAAGTGCCGTCGTGGTGGTTGGCACGGGTTATTCTGCCTAGGGCATCTTGCTCATATTCGGTCCATTTGTTGCCTGGTCGGTCTATTTTATATACTTCGCCCGCAAGGTTGCGTTTGTATGTTTTTTCAATGCCATCAAAAGCGGTTTCTTTTACTATGTGTCCTGCTCTGTTGCGGCTAAAGCTATAGGCTTCGCCGTGTTCGTTGCGTATCATTTTTAGCTGCTCCATCTTGTCGTAGGCAAACCGCACTTTTACGCCATTTTGTTCCCTTTCGGCAAGGCTTCCCATGGGCGTATATTCAAACTTGATGTTGTTTTTGTTGTCTTTTAGGGCAATTACTTCATCATAGTTATTGTAAGCCAATTGTATTTTATTGCCATCGTTTTGTGCTATTTTTTCTAAACGATCCAGCAGGTCATATTCAAAATAATTAGGCATTTGGTTTACAAATTCTTCGGCTATCATTCTGCCTCGGTGGTTGTAGCGCCAATTCCTTATTTTTTGGTTGTTTTCGTGCCATTCCATCAGGTTGTGCTGCTGGTCATACACCAATTGGAGTTGGTTGTTGTTTTTGGCAACGGTTTCAATAAGCCCATTATTAGTATAAGTAAAAAACGTGGTGGACTTGTCAGGGTCTATAATGGTTTTGAGTTGGTTGGGTTGTTGTTTGTCATACAAATACACGGTTTTTTGCCCTTCGGGGTCAACAGCAATCACTAGCTTGTTGTGCTCGTTGTAGGCAAAAATTTCTTGGGTATTGTCTGGGTAAGTAACCGATACTTTGTTGCCAAAATCGTCATAAGTAAAACCAGTAATTCTGCCTTCTTGGTCAATTTTTCTATACAACTCCATGTAGTCGGTGTATTGCAAAAATTCGCTGTTGCCCATTGGGTCTTTTATTTGTGTAATAAGTTGGTCTGGAGTGTAATAATAAGTGGTTACGGCACCATTGGCATCTTTTACCAAGTTGTAGCCTTCGTTAGGAAAATATTCAATCCAACCTTCTTGCCAGCCATCATCGCCCCAAGTGTGGGTGCAACGGTTTTGTTTGTCGTATTCCCAATAGAATGCTTGCCCGTTGCGGTCGGTTTTTTTCACCATCAGGTGGTTTTCAAACTGCATAACGGTTGGGTTTCCTAGTGCATCGGCAATAGCAATGAGGTTTTGGTTGTCGTCATATTGATAGCTTACCAATGTTTCTAAACCAGCAGGAGCAACGAGTTGTAGTTTTTCAATTTGCCCTTGTCGGTTATTGGTAACCAAAATTTCTCTACCAGCGGTATCAATAATTTTAACGATGCGGTTGTTGGCAAAAGTAAATGTAATAGCAAGGTTATAGTGGTTTTTTATTTGTGATAATTGGTATTTATTACCATCATATTGTTCAAAAACATAAAACAATTGTGCGGTATGGTCGTAGGCTTCATAGCCTTTTGATGTCCTTTTGAGGGTTGTTTTTTCTTGACGGAGAAAGAATTCTTCATCCATTTGAAGGGTGGGAAATGCAACTAATCGTCCGTCGTCCATACGTAAACCAAGTGCATCATCTTCGGGAAATAACTCTACGGCACGGTCATAAGAACAGTGCACGCCATGACCCAACCAACCGATATATTCAGAATCGGAATACCAACGTCGTTCCCAATTAAGCGGAATTGGCGAAGTGAAATCAAAATCGGAGCCTTCGTAGATTACAGCACCGTTTACTAGATTTACGGGTTCGAAGCCACATTTACAAAGTAATTTTGAAAGCCATTTGGGATATTTGCCAGCTAAATTATTTTTCCTAATATCTTCTTTTTTCTTTTTTAATTTCTTTTTAAAAAACCTTCCAAAACTACTTTTAACAAACTGCTGCAACTTTGTAATTGGGTTGAACGGAGCAGGGATTGGGTTAGTTAAAATGGTTTTAGACATTGGTAATGGAATAATTATACCTGTAGGGAGAAATAATTGTATGCCAAATCTTTTTCTTTTTCCAGTTTTTTTATTTTTATTGACAATATGTGGCGAAAGAATACCGATATCCCAACAACAATTAAACAAATGAGCTTGACCACCACTAATAGGAGAACCATCGGCAAGAGCTACTAAACTACCTAGTAATGAGTGTCCGTTGTCTTTGCTTACCATTCTGGAATATACTGGATGAAAACCAGTCCCCATGGGAAAATGAGGAATATTTTTGGTTGGAGTTCCTGCCACAGCTCTTGGGTAAATTCCGTCTATTAACACGGTAGCATCTAATTGACTGGTTACAATTGAAAATACAATATTTTGTATAGCTGCACTATTTATTGCATCTTGTTCTTCTTGAGTAACATTGTTAGGATCTTTAGGTTCTGGAGGCGTTGGAGGCGTATAAACTTCGGCAATTATAGCTGCTGCAACTATAGATAAAAAATCATCAGGGTTAATTAACATCCCAATAAAAGGATGAGGCATTGGTATAGGTGCAGGTCCGGAGGGAGGCAAAGTAACCATGTGTATATCTATTCCTAATACAGGGTCGAGTTGCTTTGCAATTGGTAAGCATGCCATTCCTTTTAGTCCTAGACCGCCAATGATTTCCATCATAGGTGCTTCTATGGCTGCATCTACAAGGTTTGGGATTGCTTTAGTTACAGAATCATAAACATCTTTAGCAGCTAGAGCACCAGCCACAACTTTTGTTGAAGTGCTTAAATTATTATTATTTGAAATGCTTGCTGTTTTGCTAACAGAATTTGAGATATTATCTTTCTGTGCAGTAGCTGATTTTGTAATTTTTGTGCTTACATTATCATAGAAAGAAGTATTATTTGATTCTGACATAATTTTATTTTTTGATTCTGTTACTTAAAAAATTTAGAATAAAATAGAAATGAAATCCCTATCATCATGACAATAACGACTATTCCATATACCGTTCTTATGGTTTTTCTAGAATAATTTTCGTGTAAAAAAATACGCCAAAAGCTATTGGAATTGGCATTATAACTAGCCGTCCATTTCCAATCAAAATACAACCCAATTAGGTAAAACACACCTAATCCCATTAGTACTAAATAAGCTTGAAGTGGATTTTGAATAAGTTGTTCTAAAAAATGTTTTATTTTTTCAATTATTTCTAAAAAAGATTCTTTCATAATTTTGATTTTTGATAATAGTATAAAGAGATTAGTGTACTTATAACCATGAAGAGCATAAATGCAAGGGCTTGTAATGTTGCTGATGATAAATTTAGTCCTAAAATGTTATGCTTTTTTGTATAGCCTACTTGTCTGCCAAAAATGTATCTAATCATAAAAAAAATTATTAACGTTAATACAATTATAGAAAACGGCATTCGGTAGGGTTCTGGAATAAATTCAAACCATTCGTGAACCATTTTTCTATAAGCTAATTCGGCTTCCGTTACGTGTCTGTGTCTTGGTCTCATGCTACTGAATTTATTTTTCCATAACTATCTACAATTTCTTTCCAGTCTTCGCCAAACAAAGTTGACATATCTTTATTCATTTGAATGTTTGAAATTATTTTTTCTCTATCATTATTATACAGTAATTTTTTAACAATATAGGGAAAGGTAGAATTTACAGCAATTTCTTGAGATAGATTAGGGTATAATTGATAGCCTTCAGTATAATATTGATTAGCAAGTTTTGCATCTCCTTTTTCAGCAGCAGCCCATCCGCAAAGTCTAAAGGATTCAATTTGCATTAAAAAATCTTCACATTTGAAATAAGCTTCTTTTGCAACAACAAAATTTTGCAGTGCTTCATTCCAATTTCCTTTTAAAGAATGAAGAGAACCAAGCCCAATGTGTGTTTGTCCAACTAATCGATATGAAATATCATCATTCAATAAATTTACTGTTAGCAATGCAGCTTGGGTAGCTTTTGAGGCAAAGAAAGTAGCCTTTTTATATTCTTTATATCCAATTTGGTCATTATATAAAATAGTGTAAATCGTTACTATTTGTGCCAACCAATTAGGGTCTTTTTCAGCTTCTTTTGTTGCAATTGTTAAGCATTCTTTTGCATTAATATCTACTAAATTATGTTTTCTGTTTTTTACGGCGTTCATAAGTTTTACTAAATGCATTCGAAACTTATCATTAGCTTTATTCATATCACCCATTGCCGCTAAACTTTCTGTTGCTCCATCCATGTCGAGATTAGGAACTAAAGTAAACACCTCTTTATGAAAAGTATCTGACAATTTATCATAAAGCTTAAAATCTTTAGTATCTGTTACACCAAAAACAATATGTGATTCTATGCTTAAAGCTAAAATACTCGAAAACCATTGATAGGTTTCTTTTTTATCAGCATCATCCATTAGAATAATAAAACAAACTTTTGTGTCTTTTTTTGGAAATAAATAATTCGCAAAACTATTGATATTACTTACAAAAAGTTGAGCTTGATTTTTTTTGTCGTCAATAGTGTAATTTGGCGTCCATTCCATTTTTTCAAAAGGAATATCATCTGGCATGGTTGCCTTATTCCAAATATTTACCTCCTTTTCAATTTCTTTAATTAATTCGTTACCAAACAATTCAAAAGTTGAAAATGGAGAATTTAGAACAAAAACAAATTCTTCCTGCTGCCCTTCAACATCTAAAAGATATTTGAAGAAAGAAGCTATCATATCTTGTTCATCATGTTCAGAAAGAATACGCACAATTTTGACATCTTTTTTATTAATTGCCGATTTCCATTTATTATATAATGTATCAATTCTATTTTGAATAGGATTATTAAGCATATTAATTTAATTTAATAATAGTACCTTCTACGGTAGTTATAGCAGATGACGATAATGTTGCTTGAGCAGTACCAGTGATTATAACCTCGGCTGCCGAATTTATATCTACTTTTACTGGAGATGTTACAATAACTTCTTCATTTCCAGTAATTGTAACACTCGGGCTAGTATTATTGATAGTAGCTGAACCATTTACTGAAACATCTTTTCCTGAAATATCTATGGTTCCATCTGCTTTTAATGTAATGCTACTGTCTCCTGTAGATAAAGAAATAGAAGCCGATGAAGATACCGAAATATTACCAGCTCCATCAAGTGCAACTGAATTTCCTGCACCATCTGTTATTGTGATACTTTTTTTATCTTCTTGAAAAGCAATGGTGCTTCCGCTTTTGGTTTTGATGGTTTTGCTATTGTTGCCACTTCCTCCACCAGCACCTGTAGTACCGTTAAACACACTACCAATTGCAAACGGACGGTTGGGATCGTTATATCTAAAGCCCAACATCACATAATCGCCCACTTCTGGAATAAAAACAAATCCTCTATTGCTTGGCCCACCCGCATCGGGTGTCATTACTCTAATCCAGTCGGTTTGTTGTTGTCCTTTTTGCCAATTCATTTGCACTTTTATTCTTCCTTTGTTTTTAGGGTCGGTGTTGTTCATTACTTTGGCTTGTTGAATTTGAGCCATTGGAAATGCTACATCGGGTTCGGGAAGTCGAAGTACTTTGGCAGGAATGGCTCTAAAATTGTTTTCATACTCGCCCAAGTGTGTGACATGGTGTGTAATTTCGGTAATGATATATTGTCCTACGTCTTGAGTTACAAAACTTACGCTTTCGTGAATGCTTGCTTGTATGGTTACAAGACTTCCTATTCTTAATTTTTGGTTTTTTGAATGAGCCGTTACATAGTTGGTGTTGGAAGCCGCGGCTTCTTGTTTCTTTTTTAAATAGGTTTCTAGCACCATATCGTCGCCTGTACTTATCATTCCGTAGCTAAAGGCTGGTGTAGCAAAAACCTCTTTAGACGATGCAAAGGCTTCGTTACCTAGTTTTGGTAAACCAGCAACGGAATCTTTGGATTGAGCAAGGTGGTTTTTGTCGGTTTCTTCGTTGTAAGTAAAACCACTAAATTTATTAGGGACAGCTTGTATGGCTATGTTAAGTTTTGAAAGGTCTTTGTTATACACTAGTGTTATGGAATCACCCAATTCTTTTGGTTTTCCAAAATGTAATTTTTCGCCATCATAATAGAACCATTCGTTATATTGCTTGGCAAGGCGTTGCATGAACTGAAAATCGGTTTCGAGGTATTGACACTGGTAGTTCATCTTGGAAGTATATTCGGGTTCTACTTCGTTTTGCAATTGCGAACCAGCACCATTTTGAATGACTTCTTTTACAATGTCTTTAAGAACAGATTCGTTCCAAGAAAATAACTTTTCGCCCGACTCCAATAGAATGGTTTTTGAAAAACCTGTAATAATAATTTGGTTGCCCACATGGTCGTCTTCTTGAGCAAATTGAATATTGGTAATAATGCCTAGAAAATTGTTTTTGTCATCTAGAGCAATGTGAACTACTTTCCCGAGCCAAGCTTGGGCACTTTCAATAGTGTAGGCTCTTGGTTTTTCTATTACAGAATGAGGTACACTAATGCTAAATTGGTGATGGTTATTTATGGTTTGAACTAATTCGATTGATGTGAAATGCGAGATTTCTTTTTTATCGATTCCAAAGGTTATTGTAGGTTTACTCATAGTTGGTGTTTTTTTGTATTGTTATATCCGATAACAGGATTTAATTTGAAGGATATTTATTATTTCCAGTATTTATTAATTTAAAAAAGCTTTATTGTTTTCGAGCATTTCTACAGTTAATTCCAAATCTCTATTTCCAATATTAGTTATGTTTTCATTATTAATTTTGTAATAATGAAGTGTTGTTTTTCCATCAGAATTTAAAGTGTTAGAACCAATAATCGTCATTTTTTCTTCATTAAAATAAAAACAATTTATTCCTGTTGAAATTAAATCTATTTGGCTTTCTTTATTTCTTTATTTTAATTCTTTATCTTTTTTTAAATCAATTACTATCATATTTAATCGTTTATTAACTTCAAGTAATGGTAGTAAAAGTAAATGATTCCTTGTTATATAGCAATTTTTAGATGTATTAGAAACAATCAAACCATTTGTAGGAAATATTTTATCTATCCCTACTTTATAATCTATTTTTGTAATAATATCATTTTCTTTTTGAACACAAATAGTATCATTAGCATATTTAATTGTGTATAAAATTCCTTCTTTATTATGAACAATCTGCCTTTCATTATCTGAGAATCAATACATTCTTTTTTACTTTCCTTTTTTGAGATTGTATTCTTGTTATTTTTAGGATTACAACCATAAAAGAGAAAAACTATCAAGATTGATATTAAATTAAATTGTTTCATTTAGAATAGAAGTGAATTTTACATTTTGTTTAATGATATTTACATTAATAAAATTGATATTTATTTTGTTTTCTATATATTTCTAATATTTCATTTGCTTGTAAATTTCCCGTCTTCGATGCTTGAATTAAATTTTCAATTGCAAATTTTTGTGTTTCTAAATTTAGTTTGTCTAACGACCAATTTTCAATATCTGTTTCATTACAATTTGTACAATTCAAGTCAAAAAGGCAATAATAAATGTCAAAATACGCATCTTTACTATTGTGCTTATTAGTCATAATTAACGCCCAAGGAAGAAATGCGAACATATCTTTATCTATATATGAGATCCTTAATTCGTTATAGGAGTTTAATTTTCCTTGATTTATTATCTCTGTTTCAAGTTTGATTGATGAATTCAATTGTTCATTATTTGTTCTATAAACTGTATTAATCTCTTTTTCATCCAATTTGTTTTGTGATGACTTATTATTTGAAAAATAATTTAAAAACACAACTCCTAAAAGAAAGCCAGAAATAAAAACAACAATGTTTCTTAAAAATCCTTTTTTCATTTTTTTGGAGGTGGTTTTAATCCAACACTAGAGTCTTCATAGATAACTTTCCCTTTGTAAAACATTCTATATGAGCCTTGAGATCCATCAGGATTTGGAGTAGAATCATAACTATCCCACACTCCTTTTTCATAAGCATTTCCAGAACTTTCATCTTTCCCATTTGGGTCTTTTCCATAAGCTGTTACCACTTTTCCATCTGGGGCAATCACTATAATATTATGATATTTTTCAGAAATTTGTTGACCTATTGGGTTAATAATAGAATTTCCTTTATGGTCAGTATCTGCTCCTGTATTACAAGCATGTAATTTTATTGTTATTAATGCTCCTCTTTCAAAAGCTCCCTTAAATGCAGAGTTAGTGGTTTTCATTAATTCTACAAATTTTTTGGCAGTTCTAATTGCTACAATTTTTCCATTTTTATCTCTTCCTTCAATATACTTATGATTAGCGTGTGCAAAAACATCGAACCAATTATCTCCTATAATAAATCTAAAATCATTTGCAAATCGGACAATATTATGACTATGAGAATCATCAATAACCCAAATCACTGGTGGTTCTGCAACATTTAATCCACTAGTATTAAATAGTTTTTTTTCATCAACTAAACTATATTGATTTTGAAAACTAAGAACAGAATAATTTTCTGTGCATCTTCTATTTAACATTTCCACAAGCACATTTGTTCCTTCCCATTCTTCAGAAAAAGAATTATAAGATGGCGCTTTAATTCCTAACAAACTTGCATTCTTATTCTTACCCGAATACGATTTTAATATGGCAGATTTTAGCATAATTGAATGGTTTTAAAATCAAATAAAAAAAACAAAAAGCAGCACTAGTAACTGCTTTTTGTTTGTAAATAAAACTATACTTTAGCCCAGTTGTTGTCTAAAGTTGCGTTACCCAAAGTAATTTTTTCTGCCGAGAAAGTGATTTCGGTTGTCATTGGCGTTTCTGCCAATGCGTCTAACACTTCGCTGAAAAACACAATGAAAGCGTTTTCAAAAGCAAGTTCTTTCATTACTTGTTCAGAATCTGCTTTGAAGTATTTAATTTTTCCTGAAACAGGTTTGTGTTGGCTGTTTACTGCTTGTTCAATAATAGTAGTGTTGTCTGTAGATTTTACTCTTACGTTTACTCTACCTCCTTTTACTTCAGATGAAACAGCTCCTTTTCCGTCTACGTGACGGGTCATATCAACTTTTGAATATAATACTTGATACTCGTTTCCTTCGATTTCTAATAGTGCTTTAAATGCCATGATAATTTAATTTAAAATTGTTAAAAAAATGATTTAATTGGAGTACTTTCTTTCTTTTATTGACTAGTATTAACAAAAAAAGAGGTACTCTAATTGAATTTAGAATACCTCTTTTTTGTATTTGCATACTTTTTTTGATTTGCTTCTGTAAGGAAGAGGAGGATTCGCAATCAATTATGTGTCAAATTTAATAATTTATTTTTAACTACCAAATTTTTAGAGAATATTTTTAAAAAAAAATATAAAAATAAAACCAACTAATAAAATAGATAGATGAAAAAGTATGGAATGTACTTGATTGTGGATGGTTTTTATTTGTTGATGGGTAGCATTTGTTGATTTGGAATGTATTTCATTTATTTTGGTAACTTGTTTTTGTAAAGTATCTATGTTTTTATTGAGATATGCAATGTTTTGCTGTTGGTTTTTAAATAAATATTTTACCTCTTTGTCTGATAGTGCTTTTTTCATACCAATATATCCAGATTTTGGCTCGGCAATGGAAACCTTGTTGATGTTTTCTGATTTTCCAACGGATAATTCAAAACTGGTATTGAGTTTGTTTATCAAAAACAAAATGAAAAAAGTATATGAAATTAACAATGTTGGTGCAATATAATGCACAAATATTTCGGCAATTTTAGGCTTTTTTAAACTATAACTATTGGTATAAAATAGGGAATTGGCTTCTTTTCTTATGGTTTCTCGTTCATTTTTTATACGTTCTTCCAGTTCTATGGCTTCGTATTTATCTAAAGTATAATAACCTAAATTCTCGTTTAATTTTTTATGATGAACGAGCCAATTTAATACTTCTTCAATTTGAAATTCAGACACGCTTGGGTCTTTAAATTTCCAAAACACTTCGTTTTTAGTTAGTTTACAAGGCTTTTCTTTACTTTCAAAATAAAAAAGCTCTAAAATAGTTTCGTGTAATGGCTTGGGTGGTATTTCTTTTTTCATATTATATTATAATAAAAGGTGTTTTGGAACGTAATAATATTTAATAACTGCATCTTCATTAAAAAGCTCAAATGAATCGTTGCGTTGCATGGTTTCTAGGGTTTCTAGTTTTTGATTTAATTCCATAAATAAAGAGCTGAAATCCTTTGGCTTTTCCTTCAATTTTTTAACATCTTTTATGTTTATTTCATGCAACCTCAAATTGTTTACAAAAACCCCTGTTTTATTGAAAAACAAATCGGCAAGTGTGTTTTTATATTTTACTTTTGTTGTTGCGTTTTGGTTTTTTACAAAAATTTTAGATTTATTTCTAAAATCTTTTATAATTTCTTTACTAATGTTTTCTTGTGTATAGTCTTTTACTACCAGTTCTCTATAATTTTCTATTAGTGTTTTAATTTCTTCTTTATTCATCAATAAACAGAGTTTGTTTTCAAAAGCAGAGCTTATAGTATCAGTTGCTTTATATAGAAAATTTTCGTTTTTATAGTTCTTTGGTATTTCATTGGAAATAGAATCATTTATAGCACTATTTTTTAATAATTCATTCAATTTATTACTTGGAATACTTCGCAAAAAGCTAAACTCACTTCTATATTCTCGTAATGATTTTAAATGTAAATTATTGGTTTTTATAGTTTTTACCAATATAGAATCAATAGCTGTATTTACTGATTTTGGATTGATTTCATTGTCTAATTTTGGAAAAACTATTCCTCCATTAAAATTACTTTTCTTTGGTGCATCAAAAATATAAGAGTTGTCAAATTCATCTGAAAAAACAAATTCGTCGTTTTCTATTAACAATTTTTGATCTACATAATAATTTTGAATAAACTTTTTGTTTTGGCTGCTTACTAAATTAAGATATGCTTTATTTTGTAAAATAAAATCTTGAATTTCAGGTGTGTTTTTGTTTTCTAATGTAACAAAAAGTAGCTTTGCTGAGTTCTTGGTCAATTTAATTACATCATCAGGCAATAGCGAATTGATGGAATTATTTGCACCAACAACTATGAAAAAATTGTTTTCAAAACTAGCTTCATCAGACAAAAACTGATTGATGGAATTATTGTTTTCTAAACTATTTTCAGATGGAATTTCGTTGGGCAATTTGATGCTTTTTTCAATTAAATCAAACCATTTTGAAAACGATTTTGATTTTAGTAAATAGTAATCTTTTCTGCCTTTTGCAATAAAAGAAAATGTAAAATTATAGTTTGAAAACGCTTCTTTTTCAATAGAAATTTTTAAATTTTGAATAGATGCTAAAAGCTTTTTTAATTGTTGTTTGTTGTTTACATCATTGTCAAAAATATAAAATAGATTTATTATTTTGCTTTGTTCTTCAATTTGAGCAATGGTACTCATTAGAATATCATCGCCTTTGAGATTGGTGATTTTATTTTTTTCGTGATTCCAAACGTTTATGGGAAATAGCAGTTGGCTTGTTTTTTCAAAATCTATGGTTGTAGTAGTTTGATTTTCATTAATAAATAATGTGTTTTTATACAAATCGTTTCCAAAAAATAGTTCGTTTTTTGATGGGATTTTTATGGTGTCATTTGCCTCTAATTTCAATACCACATGGTCTTCAAGAGGCGAAATATAATCTAGCGGAATCCATCCTCGCTTTTGATTTAGTGTATCTTTTACAACCAGATTATCAAAATTGGAAACAAATGCCGATTTGTGGGTTCTGTTTATTTTATAAACATACACAAAATCATTCAGATTTATTTTACTTTTAGAAGCAGTTTCAAGATTTGGATTTGATTTTAGAATGACTTCGTTTTTGACAACTGTTTTTTCACTATTATATAAATTTTCCAAATTGTTGGAAGCCACAAGATATTTCACAAATTTCAGATTCTCTTGATTTTGTTGTGGCTGAATAAATTCGATTACGTTTTCTTTTTTTATCCAACCTAAATAATTAACTTCTTTGGTATTAGTAAAATGATATTTTTTACTTTTTATATACGATAAAATGCCTTTGGGTTTACCTAATAATTTTTCATTGGCTACTACTACTTCATAGTAATTTTCGTTTTCATCGATGACATACATGGCTTTCCCTATATCAATTTTGCCTTTCATTTTGGAACTATATGGTTCTAGATAGGTGTCATTAAAGTCTCTATCTGAAAAAACAGTTTTGGGAATTTTTTTTTGTTTTTCTTTTGGTTTTTGCTCATTATAGGTATTAGTTGCTTTTTCCTTTAGAATTCCTGTTCCACTTTTTATTTGTGAAAAAGCAGTAACTGAAAATAGAAGCAAAATAAATAGCCATTTATTTGTGAAGTTGTTTTTCATAACTACTTTTCTTTTTTTGATGTTTGTGTAACTTTTATCTCTTTAAAACACTTTACAGTGTCAATTTTTACATCATTTATTTGGGTTGATTTTCCGCCTAAATAGTGTAATCCTTGGCAATAACTCAAAAAATCGTTGTATTTTTCTTCGTTTACAATCACTACAATTTTTGAAAGGCCATGACAGAAATATCTCTTTTTCAAATAATTAACTTGAGTGTTAAATTCATTCTGATTATTAGCACTTAATCCAGCAATAATTTGCAGTCTTTTCTTTATATCGTTGGTGATGATGCTTGTGGAGTCTATTTTTTCTGGTTCTTTAAACTCTTCGTACAATGGATAAATTTCAATATCTCTAGTAATTGGATACTTTGTTTTGTCGGTTTCTAATTGCACTGTATAAGTGCCGGGTTTACTGAATTTGTAAATAGCTTGTTTTTCATAAGAATCTATAGTTCCAGTTTCGCCAAATTCCCAATACCATTTTGTTGAACCAGGTGCATAACTTGAAAAAACTACTTCTTCGCCCACATAAGCAAAATCTTCGCAAAACACTTTTGGAATAGAATCATAAGCCGTTAATGACCTGCTATTTACGATGCTGATTTGTTTGGAAAAGGGAAATTTATCATCTACTCGAAGTGTAATTAAATATTTTCCATTTCTGGAATAAGAATAAGTTACAGATTTGTTGCTTACTATTGAATCGCCGTTTCCAAAATACCAAACCGCTTTTTTTCCTTCTAATAAAGTGGAATCATTAATTTTAAATTGCAATTTTTCATTGTTTTCAAACAGATGGTTGTTGTTGGAATCTATAATTAAATAGTCTAAATTATTTAGCTTTTTATTAAACGGAAATAGCAAAGCAATAAGTAGTAATATTGCAAGAATACTAATTAATATATATGCTTTTGTTTTGTTGTTAATGTTCATCTTTAAAGTTGGCTTTACATTCGTTAAGGTTTGTTTCAATCAACGTGTTGTTTTTTTCTAAGGTACTTTTTTCAAGGTTTAATTCTAAAAAAACATTTAAAATATTTCCGCCAATCAAACAAAAATTATAGGACGAATGAAATTCGTTGTCTTTATAAGGTTGTTTATAATCGGCAATATATCTTTTTATTTCGTCAATTCTTTGTACCTGATTGACGTCGTATTTTATGGTATCAATGGTTTTAAAAATCTCTTGGGATTTTTTTGTATAATCGTTTTTAAGCGTTTGTGTTTTTTCAAAATCGTTGATTCTGCTTAACATATCAGTGTTGTCAAATTCAGGGGTTTTAAATAAAAACTTGGTTACAATGATATATATAACGCAACAACAAGCAAAGAATAGTAAATTAAATTTTATATTCTTCCAGTAACTTTCGTCTATCTCAACAGCTTTACTCATTTTTGTTTTTATTTAATTTATTAATTTCCTCCTTTTGTTTTTCGATGCACTTTTCGAGTTGCGTTTTGTTAATTGCAAAAAGTCCTTCGGCTTCTTTTAATACATCAATTTTGGTTTGAATTTGTTGCACTTCTAACAAAAATTCTTCATACAATGTAAACGGATTGTTTAAATCCTTTTTCGATTTTTGAATTTCGGCATTGATGATAAACCTTTTTTCATTAATTAATGATTGCAGGTTTTTACGCTCGTTTAAGGTTCTGTCTTTAAAACGTAAATCGTTTAATTGTACTAGAATTTCGTCTAAAATTAAATTCATTTCGCCTTGTTTAACAACAATATCGTTATAATATTTATGCTTTTGCTCTAGCTCGGCAACGCCTTTATTGGCGGTTACTAGCGTTATGGCTAAACATAAAAATATAAACAAAAAGGTTATCGAAAACATAATATAATAACTACGTTTTGTTTCTTTTATCTGTGGTTGATTTAATGGGATCATATTAAAATTAATCTAAGATTGACCAAGTTCTACTTTTTGGAGCAGCAGTTTTTGTTTCTTCGCTAATTACAATGTTTTCTTTTCTAACACCTATGTATTCTAACTCGCTTAACTTTTTCCATAATTTTTTTATTATTCCAATAAATTGATCTGTTTTTTGTAGGGTTTCATAAATGTCATTATGGTCGTAAGTTGCACCATTAGTTTGAGAAATTACCTGCAATAATTCTGAAGGTTTAACATCTACCCATTCATAATAATATTGCAACAATATTTCTTTTTCTTTTTCGTCCATTAATGATAATGTTGCCATTAAACTATTGGAAAGTATTACAATTTTTTCAAGCATAAAAATTGGCGGTTCTTCTAAAGCTCTATTTTTTAAAAAGAAAATAGCATCGGTATAAAAACCAATAATTTTTTCACAAAGATTAAAGGTGTTTAATACTAATTTATTGTTCATTGAATTATGAATATTCTTTTTATGTATTTTTATGGAAAAGTCATAAATTTGTTCCAATTCCATAATAGCACTTCTATTAAAATCGGTTAAAACCTTGTTGTTTTTGAGTTTTGAAACAGGTGGAATGTATTTAGTATCTTCATCAAACACACCATTTTTAAAGTCATATTTTTTTAGAATTAAAAAATAGCCTTCCAAAAAATTAGCGTTTACTTCATTTTTATTGATGATGTGCAGTTTTATTTCGGGTGCTGCATTTGGATGATGAAGTGGTACAACCTCAGGATTGGGAATACCAACAGGAATTAAGTTATATGGATTTATCGATACAATTACATAATAAGTATCGGTTGCATTGGGATCTAAATTAGACCCAAACAAAGTGGCTTGCGGAAAATCTTCACCATAAATGTTGGTATTAAACACAATTAAGTGTCCGTTTTTTGCAATGCAACAACATTTTTTTAGAGCAACTTCCAAATTAGAATTATTGGCTTTTGTCTCCATTTCAAATGAGGCATCGGTGTCTTCCTCAATAATTCCGTAGTTGTAATTATTCAATCTAACACTACTGTAATCATTAGTAGTAGCGATAAAATTGAAATAGTTGTTGATAAAATGGTCTTTTGTGAGTTTTACTCCGTCTGTCCAATTAATGGGTAAGTATGTGTTTTTCATTTGTTATTGAGTTTGTGTTTTTATGTGTTCTTGATTAATATAATTTTTCTTTTCTAAAAAAGGATAAAAAAAATAATATGTTCCAAATTCGATACTTTTTTTATCTGTAATAATATTTCCATTATTTAACAACCCTATCCTTAATTTTGAGTTATGAAAAACGTTCACTAACAAAGCTGGGATTGTAAATAATTTTCTATTTTGTTCAAAATAACCATTTTTTATTTTCCCCTTAATTATTTTAGACTTTATAACTTTACCGTTAATACTAATTTCTATATTTATTTTTTTTTCAGAAATTACATTTAATAACACTATATAATTACGTTTGCCTTTATTTGCTAATAAATACGCCTTTTTAAACTCACTAGTTCTTAAAAAACTTCCCAAAAAATATTCATATTCAATATCATAATTTTCGTTATTATTTTGATAAGTTCCATTTAATAAATTTAAATTACTTTTTGTTAAAGTGACTTGTTTGTCGTTTTGCTCTAACTTTTTTAATGAAACGCAAGAAAAATTAATACTACAATAAATAAGTAAAAGCAGTATTTTTGTATTCTATATTTTTTTGCAACTTCATTTATTTTGAAATACCACCCCATAATTCTACTTTTTTTTGTTGATATTCAAATTTAAAATCTTTTATTTTTTTATGAATGGCATTTTGTACCCAAACGCTACCAGTCAGGCTTTCCTGTTAGTCCTTCTGTTTTTTTTCTGGTAAATATTTCGCAATTTTTTTCTGATGATTTTGGAAGTTTATCATATTTACTTCCATAATAAATAAAAAGACTATCATTTTTTAAATGCCCATACAGTTTTATATAATCATCTACACTTCCTCTTGAACTGCCTGTGCTTCTATGATAATGCTCCATCTCAATTTCATTATTGTTATTTACTTTATAATATCCTATAAATCCCCCATTATTATAGTCATTGTAAGCTACTAATGGCTTTTCATTAATATAAGATAAATAAGAATTCTCGAAAAATCGCCCATTTGGAAAAAATCTTATAAAATTAAATCCATCATCCTTTCTATTAATTGAGATATAAACGGAATTTGTATCTATCAAATCTTCGATTTTTAACTGATAGGGTGGATTATTATAATTAAACTTTGGCTTTTTTGGTCTAATACCTCCTGCATCATTTTTATAATAAGTTTTGCAACCAATAACTATAATTACTAACAATATTAAAATTGAAAACCGCCCCATAATTCTACCTTTTTTTGTTGATACTCAAATTTAAAATCCTTAATTCCCTTATGAATAGCGTTTTGTAACCACGCATCACCTATTACATCAAGCGTTATGTTTGCACCATTATTGTTTACTCTAAAATATGTAGAGGCTTTGTTTAGGTTTTTTTGATAATCGGTTTGCTGATGAAACTCATTATACGAAACCAATTTTGTTAATTCGGCTTCTTTTTCTCCTAGTTTTATTTTTCTATAATCTTCAGAAAGTAATGAATTTTCTTTTATTTTTTTTATTTCATCAAGTATTGACTCTCTTTTTTTATAATTCTCATCTTTCAGAAAATCCCCTGAAAAATCTTGAAACCCAACTTCGGCAAAAGGGGTTACAATAGAGATACCACCTGTCCAGCCTTTGTCTGTTCCTCCGCCTTTATACCATCTTTTAGTATCATTATTAGAACTAACATTTACATCGCCAATTCTAAAGCCAATCATACCTTCTCGTTGTAAATCACTAAAAGAAAAATCGCGCTCATATAGTTTAGAGTTCCATGTAAACAGTTGACCATAGCTTAATGAACCTTTAAAGTTATTGAGCATTGGAATAGGCGAATTGTAGTTCAAAGAATAGGATTGCAGTGGTATTCCTTCGCCATATCCCACCACAATATTTGCAGCTGCTGTTATATCAACCACTAAATCTTTTTTACCTATTCCAACACCTAATCCACCATTATATGCTGATAAATGTAAAGAGGCAGTTCCTGCAAAGTTACCTGAACGTTGCCCATATCCAAGATTTACATTTGCTTTTAAACGAACTTTGTAGTCTAAATTGATTTGTAAACCAAAAGTAATTTTAAAACCACTTCCTGGAGGGTCTTCTCCACAGCAATTATTACTTGCTACTAGATTTTGCGCCCAAGAATTCATTTGGCTCTCTATATTTCTTTTTAAGCTACCAGATGCCCACGCATCAACACTTTGTGCATTGTTCGTGTTAAAATCAAAGGCACTAAACGAAAGAGCCGTCCGTAAGTTGGAATTGATTGTAGATATATCTAAAAGTTTTTGCTGTGTCATATTATAAATGTTTTATAATTTTAAACATCGTCATTCTCCCCCAATTTTGAATCATTTTCATTATTCAACGAAACCCGTTTAGCAAAAATCACTTGTTTATTTTTTATGTTACTTTCGGCAATTGGTTTTGTGGGGTCTAAATTTCTTATGAATAGTGGAAATTTAAAGTATTTTGAGGTGTAAAAAATCCAGCCCATATTTGTGTCTTCAGCATTGGTTTCGATAGCATCATTTGGAAATCGATAGTTTTGATCTTCAATAAATTTATCAAACCAACTTCCCAGATTTACTTCTTGAGCTATTTTTACATCAAACTTTGAAAAAAATTCTGATTCAGTTCTTTTTTTGATTTTTATGGAAACCTGCATCAAATGAAACTTGTCTATATTATCCCAATATTCATTGTCTTTGCCATCAGTTCCAACTGTCCAATATTCATAAAAAGGGTCTGGAATGGCTACGTATTTTTGCTTTAGTTCTGAAAACAAAAACGGTACAAAAACCCATAAAATAGTAAACATAATATAATGAACATATCCAGAAATAGCTATTAAATTAAACACTAAATAGTATATCCAACAAGATAAAATAGTTACTATCAAGAATATAAAAAATTTACCAAGCATCGATTCCATAATTCCAATACTTTTAAAAAATTTAGTATTCATATAAAATAATAATCCAATTCCTAAAAGGATATAATAAAGAATGGAAAATAGTAATCCAAACCAAATAAATTCATTGTTAAAAAACGCAAATAAACTAGTAATTGCAATTAGAATTGAAAAACAAAGCACGAAGATAATTGCTGATTTTATCTTTACTTTTATGGTTGAAATTTGTCCCATAATAAAAGATATTATCAGAATTAAAAAAGGTGCCAAGAGGTACTTTAAAAAAAATGGAAGTATTGTGGTCATGGTTTAAATTATGGTGTTAATTCCTAAATAGTTTTCGTTTAATTTTATGCCTAATTGATAATTGTTAAAAAATAAAATGTGAATTTTTCGTGCTGATAAAATAAAATATTCTAGTAATTTTTTGGTTAAATCAATTTTTTTTGTCAAAATGGTGTAATCTATCGTTCCGTCAAAAAACAGGGTTACCACTAAATCATCAATTTCGCTTTCAAATGCACCACAAAGCCCAGAATCGAAACCTAAAATAGCATTGCCCAATCCTAAATAAGGTGATTGATTGATAATATGTTTTTTGTACTTCATTTTTACAGGATTTTCTAGCAATAAACTTAAAAGTTGTTCCAATTCTGGCAAGTTTTCTTTTCGTTTATCGCCTTCGCAAAGAAACAAAAATAAATTTTGCTTTTGACGGCTACTCAACTCATAATCAATGGCTAAAAGCTCGTCAAGAATAGAAAAAAACAAGGAGTTATTATCATTAAATAAATGAAGACTTCTGTTTAATAATTTAGTATTTAGCTTAAATAATTCGTTGTCTAAAGGCATAAAAAAGTCTAAAGTTGCCTCTTCGATTTCTTTATTTTTTTTGACTTCGTTTACAATTTCTTTGTTAGACATTGTGGCGTTGCTAATACTTAACGGGTGAAATAACAACTCGGGCAAATTATGATAAATGCTGTTTTTTGTTAAATGCAACACTACGGCTTCATTGGTAAATCCTGTTTCGTCTTGAAATAAAATAGTAGAAATATCAACAATGTCTTTAGATCGGTTTCTTTTGGAAACGCCTACAAATTTTATAAAGACATGGTTGTTTGTTTTAAGAATTTGTTGCAATTCATAAAACAAAATTTCAGCTCTTAAATTAGAGTTTACTTGTTGTTTGATTTGAGTGGTGTCTAGGTTCATGGTTTATTTCTTTTCCCAAATAAATTCATCATTTTTAATATCCAAAACAATCGATTCGTTTTCTAAAATGGATTCAGAAACTATGAGTTTAGAGATGGTTTTCTTTAAATAAGTTCTTATAACTCCAGCTATTGGACGAGCCCCATATTTTTTTGAAAATCCTTTGTTCGTCAAATATTCCAAGGCATCGTCAGACAATTCAAATGAAATGTTTTTTATGGCAATTAATTGTTCTTGCAAACGACTTAAATGCAATTTAAAAATGGATTTTGCCACTTCAATATTGATTGGAGCAAAGGGTACAACTTCGGTTAGACGACCTAAAAATTCAGGACGAAAATCGTTACTCATAATATCAATCAACTGATTGGAAGTTGGCAAATGACCATTTTCTATTTGTTCCTGAATCCATTGACTCCCAATATTGGAAGTGAAAATGATTATCGAATTTGAAAAATCGCCTTCTCGCCCTAATTTGTCGTGTATTTTTCCTTCATCCATAATTTGTAAAAACACATCGTAAACCGATGAATGCGCTTTTTCAATTTCATCAAAAAGTACTACCGAATATGGTTTTTGACGAATTTTATTTACCAACATTCCGCCCTCTTCATAACCCACATAGCCTGGAGGTGCTCCATATAAAAGTGCTGCAGAATGTTCTTCTTTAAACTCGGACATATCAAAACGAATCATCGAATTTTCATCATCAAATAATAATTCTGCCAATGATTTTGTTAATTCTGTTTTTCCTGTTCCTGTTGGTCCAAGAAAGAAAAAGGAGCCAATGGGTTGTTTTGGGTTGCTCAAACCACTTCGAGATTCGATGATGGCTTCCGATAAGGTTTTAATGGCGTGTGCCTGACCTTTTACACGTTCTTGCAATTTGTCTTCAATAGTAAGGAGTTTTTCTTTTTCGCCCGAATTGATTTTTCCGAGTGGAATTCCAGTTGCGTTGGAAACCACTGCCATGATTTCTTGTTTGGAAATTTTTACGAATTTATCTTTAGCAATTTGCTCAATATCATTGCCTAATTTTTCAATGTCTTGATAAGTGAGAACTATTTTTTTGTCATTCTTTTTGTTTTCAACGGCATCAATTTTGCTCAAAACCACACAACTTATTCGGTTGTAAATTTCTTTGTTTAATAAATTAATTTTGCTTTCATCATTGGCATCACAATCGGCTATGTCTTCTTTTAATTTTACAATTTCTGCCAATGAATTGTTATTGGAAACTGTCACTGCTGAAGCTGTTCTGTCCATTAAATCAATGGCTCCAAAGGGAAGTTTTTTCTCTTTATAAAATCGTTTAGAGAGCTGAATGGCCTCGGAAATTACTTCGTCGAGAATTTCGATTTTATAATGTTTTTCTAACTTTTGTTTGTACAGATTTAAACATTCTAAAAGCAATGAATGTTCTAATTCTTCTACAATTATGGTTTCTAATTTACTGCTAATGCTTGTGCCTTCAATAGATTTTCTATACGAGTCGGCATCAATAGTAGCAATAATATTGATAGCTCCTTCGGTAAGTTGGGTGTTTAAAACATGGATAACCGCACCTGATTTTGAGTTACTTGAATTTAAAATAACCTGAATATCATCTATAAAAAGGATGCTTTTGCCAATTTTGGTAATGCGGTCAAAAATTTCGATTAGTTTTTTGGAAATTTCATTTTCGTTGGCACAATTTGCCATTAGTTTTGATGAATTTAAAGACAATACAATAGTTTCTTCAAAAAAGTTCACATCAGTTTCGTGTAAATAGGCAATCAAATTTTTAATGATACTTGTTTTTCCAACACCCGATTCGCCCACCAATAAAACCCCTTGATTTTCATAACGTTCAATATTTTCTAGTAAAAGACGAACTTCTTTATTTCTGCCAATAATGGTTTTTCCTTCTTGGATGATGCTTTCTTTATAAATAGATTCGCAAAAAGGAATTTCGATGGTTTCTTTTACTTCATCGCCATCGCTTAAATCGTTTAAAAGTGTAACCGTTTTTTGATTATTTCGAAGTCCAAAATGTTTCAAAAGTTCTTTTTCACTTAAATTCAAGCCATCAATTTGTTGCTCGCTATAGACTAATCCAGGTTTTGTAATGGCAATAAATACCGAAAACGCATCAATATAATCAGATCCTAAACGGATTTTATTAAAATTAGCTTCGTTGAATATTTTTTCCACTTCTTCATCGGCAATAATAATGTTATCATTAGATGGATTTGAGGTATAGACTTCTCTTCTCACGTCAAACCATTCTTTGATGTATTCTATATCTTTGGAAAGACTGCGAAGCACCTCGACTAAACCTGTTGGTTCATACAATAATGCAATAGCAAGATGCGACACACCATAAGTGCTTTGACCATCTTGAATGGCTAATGATTTTGCCGATTTGATGGCTGATACTAAACTGGGGCTATAATTTAATTCGTTCATGGTTTTAGTTGATTGTTATTTGATAAGGAATATTCATTACCGATTGTTGTTCTAAAGTTTCTTTTAAAAAACGTTCCATTTTTTGTTTGCTGTTGTCTTCAAGTTGGTTTTCGTCTTCTAGTGTTATGGCAACATCTATGGTTCTAAAAAGGCCTTTTTTCTTAGTTGAACTTATTCCTACACCGTCTTTAATATTAATTTCTTTTATTGTGTTTCTTAAATAAAAATGTATGGCCGTTTTGATGTCTTGGTTAGTAACTAGGCGTTCTTTGGTTAAAAAACCATAGCGCATATTGATGAGTTTTTCAGCTTTATCAGTTCTGTATATGCCACCCATTGAAGTGTTTTGAAGAACAGTTGTTTCGGCTACTAATTCGGATAATGCTGCTTGTTTTAAAATAGTCCCTTTTTTGAAACCATTTGCCAGTTCGCCCTCTGATGTCCAGTAGGAACAGTATAACATATTTATTTTTTCGGAAGTATTTATTAATGCAAAAACATCGTCTTTATTGTTAATATCACTAAAACTGATGTTTATTTTTTGCTCTATGGCGTTTATTTCTTCGCTAATTCTTGCCATGGTAGAGTCGATATAATCGGCATTTATGCTCGAAAAAGCACTTACATCTTCTCTTAAAACACGAGCTAATTTTTTAAGGAAAAATTTTGCATTTCGAGGGTCATAGTTTTCCAATCCGCCATGAAACAGCGTGTAGGTTTTGTTTTGAGTAGCATCTATCGGAAATTTGATACTATCTATAAACTCATTATTTTTTTCATCAGTTATTTTATGAACATCTAAAAAGTGTGATTCGCTAGTGCCTTTCATAGAAAACAAGCGTCCTTCACTATTTAAGTGATGTCTGATATGGTTTTGCTTTCTGTTGATGGCTGGAAAAGTATTGATGGAGACGGTTATTTTATCCAGTTCTTCTTTAGGAAAAACTTCAGGAAAAATAAGCTCTAACCAAATCACTTTTAGCTGGGCTTCGCCACATTTAATGTTCTCTTTTTCAATGGAAAATTGCTCTAAAATGTTTTTATAAACCAGATTTTCAGGTTGCAAAAATAGTTTATAAATATAATTACTGTAATGCGTTTTTATACTTTCGGTATAATGCTTGTTGTCTGCTACTTCGTTGAAATTTTCACTTGTTTTTTCTACTATATTACCATTAACATCTCTAACTTCAACAAATTTCAGTAAATGGTCTAGTGCTGAATTTTGTGTAAGAAATGTTATTTTTAGAGTTTCTAAATCCGTCAGAATTGCCTCGCCACAATCAATTCCTATCCAAACTTTATAGTCTGAAATTTTATTTTTTAAAGCTTCAACCGAATTGTTATAAAGCAAATAATTGTCGTAATACTGAAATTTAACCGAACCTTCAATTATTTTTTCTTTAGTAAAAGGTGTAAAATAAATGGCCGTACTGGTGTTTTGATTCAAATTATTTTTAATAGAAAACTCGGTTTCTTCATTAATTGTTGTTATTCCATTATTGGTTGTGGTACTCACAAGTGCATGGGCAGGCATGGGCAAGCTCCAACTATTGGGTGTAACTTGTTGCGAAACACGCTCAATAATTTTAGCATCCGAATCAATGACTTCTTGATTAAGGTAATATACTTCATAGATTATTACATCTAACAGCATCATTATCAATGGGTCTGCCATTTCTAAATCGTCTATCCCCCATAATTCTAAACACTGTTTGTGAATTCTGTTTTTTATTTCTATAAATTTTTTATCTTTCATATTTATTGAGAAATTGGACTTATATTTAATTTAGTATGAAAATCAAATGGAATTAAACTGTTTTTTATGATTCCTTTTACTATTATGTTTGCTTTTCTTCTAATGCTCATTTTTAGTTCTTTATCTTCTACTTCGTCTAAAGTGATAACAACACTTGTTAAATTTAAGCGATGTTCGTTTTTTAAAATAGAATCAAATAATGAGTTTTTTACCGTTTCTTCCCATGTTCTTCTATTGATGTGTTGATCAAACTCTAAATCCCAAATAATTGAACCAAACTCTTTTTTTTCGGGAATTTCTCCATAAGAAGTAGTTATTATTAACATAATATTATAGGCAATTGATTCATGAATCTCACATTGATTTAAATTATTTCCCTTTAACAAGGTTTTAAAGTCGATAGGATATTTTAGATATTTCATTTTTTTTATAATATAATTAAACTCGATTTTTCACAATAAAAACTTAAATGGTATAATAAGTATGTTTTATGATAATTTCAAAATATTAAAAACACATATTTGGTAAAACTATAAAATTGAACCGCTCAAAACAATCCGTATAAACGCGTAAAATTTTAAAAAAAATACGTGTTTATAAGGATTGTTTTATAAAAAGTACTCTATTAAATTTACAAAAAAATAAATCTTAAAAAATCACTTGTATGAGTATGTTTAACTACGGAATTGGAGGAAACGAAGTAAAAGTAGATGCTAATGAAGCTATCGCTGAAATCCCTTCTAACAGAACCTTGCTTGTTCAAAAACTAACGAATGAGCAACCAACGGCACCCGAAGCGGTGTATGATTTAAAAACGGTTGAAGAAGTTTTTGAAAAATTTAAACCGAATTTAGAATTAGAATTTACAAAAGAAGATGGTTCTAATTTAAAAGAATCGATGACCTTTAAAAATTTAGGTGATTTTGGAGCTAAATCAATAAAAGAGAATAGCCCTTTTTTGAATAAATTAAGTACTGAAAATGAACAAGCCTATAAAATTGTCAAACAACTTTCTAGCAATAGAGGTTTGATAAAAGCCATTCAAGATCCTGCTGTAAAAAGTGCCATTATTGAATTGCTTGAAAATGCAAAAAGTGAAATAAATTCGTCTAAACAAAAAGCACAAAATTAATTATGGCTACACAAAACAAAGAACAAAAAGCCCATGAAACGGGCAGCGAACAGCAAGGTCAAAGTCAAGCATCTAGCAGTGTACACTTATTAAACGAATATGGTGGGTTTGCTTTTTTAGAAAATGTGATTGAAGGACTTTCCAATTTAAACCCAAGCAGAAAAGCTAGAAAAAATATTTTTCTCAATGATTTGCAATGGGAAGGCGAAAGAACTAATCTGTTAAACAAAGTTGATTTATGGTTGGAATTATTAAAAGATAATAATTCAATCGAATCTATGATTGAATCGGCTAATAAAAAAGGCGCATTAGCTAAAAAAACGCTTAATGTTAACTTAAAATACGCTATAGAAACTTCTAAGGAATTAGAAACATCTTATAGAAGTGTGGCACTTTTTTATAAAAACACCGAAAGTGATAAAATAAAAAATATCACTATATTAAATGCTGATATTTCGCAATTAAAAGATTTAGACAACACATTGTTTTTTGATTATATTTCCAATGAATTGAAGCAAAACTTTGACAGATTGGATTTAAGAAAAAATTATTCTATTCTTTCAATTCCAGGTTATTTGGGTTCAAACGCAGTTTTAGATAAATGGTCTAAAATTGCTCATGAAAATAAAGCAGTATTATTAACCGATTTTCAAGATTTGGAAACCCCAGATGATGTAATTGATATTTTCTTTAATGCTAATCATACAGGTGGAGATGTTTTTAAATCGAATACTATTATGACTTGTAACTATTTATTAGGTAGAAACAGAGTGGATGAAGTAGGCGAAGAAGATCATTTATATGTACCGCCATCTACTGCTTTGGCTGGGAAGTTATACAGAACTTTGATGTCGCAAGTAGTGGCTGGAAAAAAGTTTGGAGGTTTAAACGAAGTAGAAAGTGTACGTTTTGACCTTAAAAAGAGTGAGATTTCCGAATTAGAAAAAATGGGACTTGTGCCAATGGTTAATGAGTATAGCAAAATTATGGCGTTCTCTGCAAAAACATTATTTAATGGCGATAATTTAGGATTGCAAACCTATTCTGTGGTAAGAGTTTTTGATCATATTACAAAAGTATTGTTTGATTTCTTAAACAGAAGAGCTTTTGAAAACTGGACAACCAGAACGGAAGCCGATTTGAGAAGTCAAATTATTAAATTTTTAGATGGCATTAAAGGACCAACTAATTTAATAGAAAAATTCACAGTGATGAAAATTGAACAAGATAAAACTCAAAAAGATAGAATTTTGCTTGATATTCATATCACTCCTTATTTTCCTGCAAAAAGTTTTGTGATTCAATTAGACGGTCACAAAGGTGATGGTCCTGAAGAAGCGGTTTGGCATAGTGATTATAAACAAGTTTAATAAAA